>JANAVB010007800.1:1805726-1853226 GCA_029216955.1 Iris pallida
TCTTACAAAAATATGTAGTTGGTTTTTCTTGGACAACATCTGAACATTTAGAGTTACAGAGTAACTACTTGGGAAAAAGAAGTGAGAGTAGACCCCCTAATATAAAAATAGGAGGAAATCTTGACATAGAGTGATTCGAAGGACTTACTAGATGTTCCATCATCATCATAGTCTAGAAAGATGATGTTTTCTTCAACATCTGTAGGAGAACTATAAGGATATATCTTTTCACAATATGTCACCTTGTCAAAGACCCTTAATGTGAATATCATGTTATCGCGGTATCGGAAGACTAATATGTCATAATTTTCTAAGTCATGTGCTTTGACATAATCCTCCCAACTCTTTCCTCCTTGGTAGTAATCTTACATTTCTTTATGAAGTTCAAGACGGCATATAGTGACTCGTAATGGAAAAATATGTCATCTTGAACTTCATAAAGAAATGCAAGATTACTACATAGGAGAAAAGGGTTGGGAGGATTATGTCAAAGCACACGGCTTAGAAAATTATGACATGTTAGTCTTCCGACACCGCAGTAAAATGGTATTCACATTACGGGCCTTTGACGAGATGACATGTTGTGAAAAGATATCCTTATAGTTCTCCTACGGATGTTGAAGAAAACATCATCTTTCTAGACAATGACGATGATGGAACATCTAGTAAGTCCTTCGAATCACTCTATGTCAAGATTTTCTAATATTTTTCTATTCGGACGGCACATTCGAAGGAGTGGATCCGACAGGACTACTATGAGCAGCTCTTGGAGAATATGGATGCTCCTGCCAATACCAATCTGATGGTTACTAAAAGCACTTATAACTTAGTGAATTCAGTTTAAACTTCTGCATATTCTTATTTCAGATGGCACTCCTAGTTCTTTTCTTCGCGGCGTCCACTCATCGTCCTGCTGATGGCTAGCACTCGTCGTCATGGTGCAGGTGGTGCTGGTCATGGTGGTGGTGGTGGGCGTGGTCGTGGTCGTCTTTAGCCTTTCCGGGAGGCGACGCCCGCTAGCGATCGCGACCCGAAGAGTACCCCGGGCACAGACTCATCCTGCCGTCGATCTACCACAGGGCTGTCGACACCTTCGTCGAGGGCGTCTCCATCCACTAGTGGATCCGTTCTGCCAACGGATCCACCAGCGGTACCACCAGTTACTGCACAGTGGGCCCCGAAGTACCCCCGGATTCAGTTACACCCGGTTACTGGCGAGTACATACGCGGAGCCGCGGATCCTCCGACGCCACCAGAGAGGCCGATGGGCGAGTTTCGATAAGAGCTATGGCCCGCAGGTGAAGCATAAGTAAATTTAAGTTAATTTAATAAATTTTTTTCATTTATTCAAGTTAATAATCCAGTCGTTGCTTATTTATAGCTTTTTTCTGTGGGATGCTACCCGACTTCTAGGGCAGATTATCCGGGCTAACTACTATGGCCCCTACCTCAATTTTTTTGAGGTACCCCTAGACTTGCAGTACCGCTGGCTCGACGAGATGAGGGTATATATATATATATATATATATATATATATATTGTGATTAATTATTAATTACTCTTTAATCAACTATTTTTTTAATATCGTGATAATTGAATTTGTATGTCAGAGGACCTTCTGGTGGCCCCCCCCATCGCGAGGAGGCGATCCACAGGACCTATAGAAGTGCCACCGGGAAGGAGATCCGGGATGCAGTTTATGATCTTCGAACGACGCATTCAAAGAAGGAGTGGATCCGACAGGACTACTATGAGCAACTCTTAGAGAAGATGGATGCTCCTACCTTCAAGGAGAAATCAAAAAAAGTGAAAGCGAACTGACGGGCCGCGGGGCTACATATGGGGGGATCAAAGCCCCACGCAGCGACGCTTGCAGATCTGGTGAGATACCGTAAATTTATTTACTATCTAATTCGGTACTATTAAAATACTTAATTAATTAAATTCTATGAATATTTTGTATGCAGACCCAACAGGCGTTGAAGGAGGAAAAACCTGCTGACTCGATCACCATGCACGATGTATTCCAGCATGTCCATAAGAGGCGGAAGGACGGGAGCTTCGTCGACGAAAGGGCCAAGGCGACGGATGTAAGTACTTACGTTTATGAGATTTATGTTAGAATTATAAGTATTCAGATAATAACTTAGGTAAACTTAGGATTCAGACAATAACTTAGGTAAACTTAGGATTCAGACTATAACTTAGGATAACATAGGATTTAGATTATAACTTAGGTAAACTTATAGTATAATAAACATATTTATTTGATAGGCTGCGTATCGTGAGGCCCTTAGTCGGATTCAGCCATCTGCTTCCGAGGATGTCGGCGAAACGACGCCCATCAGGACGCCCTCTTCTACGGCCACTCGCTATGAGGACTTATTCGTAGATACCGTCGGTGGCTATAGGAAAGGGCGCGTGTACGGAGTCGGCTCCCTGGCTAATTTGTACTCGACGACTCCGAGATTTCCACCTCCCCTGCCTCCTTCCGCGGCCCCGGCAGACGATGATGTGAGGTCCCAGCTTGCACATCTGAACGAGGCGGTGTCGGAGATTCGGACGCAGTTGTCCACGTACCTGCGTCCTTCTACTGGTGCTGCCGGTCCGTCTGCTCCCGGTCCGTTTACTCGTGCTGTCGGTCCTTCTAGTGCTGCCGGTCCTTCTTCCGTCGGTCATCTTTCTTTTGACCCTACTGCCCCTATCCTACCACCTCCTACTTTGACGACCCTCCTTGACATGATGACGCCAGAGCAGTTGTGCCAACTTCCAGGCCATGTCTTGGAGGGATTGCCACCGTACTTGGTGGACGAGTATATGAGACGGGCGCAGCAGGGGGTACCACCACCAGCGGACGATCGCACCCCTCGTCATTGATGTTTGTATTTTTGGGATTATTTTGTTTGTGTTGGTGGATATTGGATATTTTGAAAAATGTTTAAATATTAAATATTTGTGTGTTTTGTGTGTATAATTTGAATGCTTGGGATTATTTGTGTATTTATTTGTGTGTTGGAATTGTTTGTGCGTTTTGTATATTGGAATTGTGTATATTGGAATTGTTTGGGATTATTTGTGTATTTTCTATATTGGAATTTTGTATATTGGGAATGCCTAGTTTTATGCTGTTTTTTTCATAAATTTCTCAGCTCCGATGGACTGGCGACAAATTTTCGACGGCCTATCCGACACTAACTGGGGGATTCCCAGTTAGCGACGGATGCGCGACTAAAAGTCGACGGATTATCCGTCGCCAAGGTTCTGGAATTCTGAAAGATTCACAGGACAGGACCAATGGATATTATGTCGATATGTCGTCGCTAGTAGTCGGTAAAATATTAGCGACTGATAATCCGTCGCTATAAGGCCGACCGATTGGCGACGGTCTAGCAACGACCCACGACGGAGTAACGACGGATTATCCATCGCCAATGTTCTAGAAATATGAATAATTCACAGAACCGGGTCGACGGATATTCCGTCGGTATTCTGTCACGAATCCGTCAAAACTTAGCGACCATTCGCGACTGATTGGCGATGGAATTTGCATATCAGAAACTCTCGGATACGCATTTAATGACCAAATAGCGACGGATATGTCCGTCGGTAAGTGATACGTCATTACTTCTTTTGATACGTGATTTGACGGCAATCCGTCGGCGAGTCGTCGCAAACTGCACGAGTATGGTTGACGGCAGTCCGTCGCTAATTCGTCGATGGGCGACAACTTGCCGACATATTGTAGTTAGCGATGAGGCTTTTTCTGACGACCTTTTTTAACCAATATCCGTCGACCATCCGTCTGTAATTACATTTATCGACGGATTTTTGACGGATATAGCCGTCGCTAAATTGATGAATTTTTGTAGTGAGATTTGTGCATGTCGACAACCGATTTTTTGAAGGAAGTAGATGGTGATCCAAGTATTTGTCTTTAGAGTTCATAGGCTTAACATTAAGAATATCAAGGACAACTTGAATTTAAGAACCATGAATCTTCCTTATTAAGTGGTAGAGGTCCAACCACCAAGAACGGTACAGATATAGATGATATCATCACGATCTCTTTTAGCGTACACCAATGGATGTTTAAAGCCACTTCGCCAACCCGTAATTTTGTCTCTCTCGGTATGGTCATCATTGGGGTCATATATTTTGTAACACAGTTATTATTACGTACATAAATGTCCAATTTATTATTCAAATTTTGCGAAGAAAGAACTGAAAAATATAGTTACAAAAAAAAAGAATGCTAAGACAAACCTTTAAAATAAATAATGTCAAGGCAACTAATACAAATTATATCATACATCCTACAAGAAATCTATATTATTTTTTCCATATTTCAGAAAATAAAATGTTTATTTGATGTGAACCTTACCTTTGTTTACGTGTTCAATTCATCTTTGAAATAAATGCAAACCTTTATGTGAACATTTGGTAATTATCTTTTCATGGGAACCTTTATGTTTAACTTTTGAAAATGGAGATTTAATGATTTTAGAAGTATGAAATTTTGAGTTAGTGGGTGAGTAAATGACTTCTTATCCATAAACAATAATATTTCTAGGCAAGAAAGTGTTACACCAAAAAAATTAGTGGTCCCTTTGGTATTTGGGTTGTATATTATTACAGATAAGATTTAAGGAAAATCAATGAACCAAAGAGGACTCCATTGCCTACCTATGAACCTATTGCTACCACGAGCTAAAGAAAATTCATTTACTCACTGTCTATCATGAGTTCAAACACCTTTTTTTTAGAAACCATGAACCTAATAGAAAGCATTGAGTACCTGTGAATCCATTAATTTTCTATCACGAATTTATTCAAGAAGAATCCATTCACTACCATAACACCATAGATCAATTATGCACAAGAAACATTTAGTCACTGATCGTCGATGGACACGTAATATACTAGTGATAGATCGCATACGATATACACAATCTGTCGATGGATCGTCTCACGCTCCATTGCTATACTACATGGGTAACACACAAGAAGCATATCGACAGATACACGATGCCATGTCCGTTCTGGTCATCGTCGGTCTATCTGCTAGGACAGAACTTAAGTTCTATCCTTGCCTTATTTCGATAATTCTTCCAAAATTTCAAAGACGCATAGGCTCCTCTCCTCTCTACGTAGGGCGAACCCCTCATAGCCGATTCCTTTCCTACCGACCTCCTGCAGCACTAAGGTAGATCTCTCTCTGACAGATCTCCTCTTCCGATCTTACACCTATACCCAATGCCTAAACTCTCTCATGTGCCACCTCTGTCACCACTTTGGATCGAAAGCCCCTCAAACTGACTATTGTTATGCCTCAAGCGCCTCCTCTGTGTTGGTGTCGGGTGGGGTTTCCAACAAATATGGAGAACAACCCAGAGTGTGACGATCGTCATCCTTGTGTCGGAGAAGTTCGAGAAATCGAAAGCAATAATGGTGGCTCGATATGAGTGCATAACAGAATACATTAGACATCAGTATCAGTCAGAGGCATATCGAAGGTATACCGCAACCCGTATACCAAAGGTATACCCTAACTCATATACCAAAGGTACAACAGTTTTGACAGTTTGTTCAAGAAGAGGTTCTAACTCGAAGTGGCAAATTATTGGTATATCGATGGTATACTACTACAGGATGTAGAGGTTGAAGGCCGAAATTAGGTGTTTTATTTACACCATTGGATCAAAATCAATTGTTCATATTAGCTTGGGATTAGGAGACTTAAAATAGATCTTTTCTAAACCTAATCCATTATCAGAAGATCACAAGGAGAGAGTTCTTAAAGGTGACAACTTTTAAAGAAGATAAATAAGGGATTAGGCTATTTCGAAGAGAGATCGGCTTAGAGTGATCATCTGTAATTGGTCCTCGTTATCTCGTCTTCGGTATTTCAATCTATTTTCATTACTTTGAGTAGTTATTGTGATCAGTTTGGGTCGGTGGAGAAGTTTGTAGAGAGTGTAATCTCTATTTCATTAGTGAAGGCTTTTCCAAAGTTGAACTCTGATCGTCCCGTGGTTTTTTCTGTTAGGATTTTCTTCATAAATATCTTGGTATTTGTATTGTGCTTCGATTGTGATTTCGATATTTGGTTTAGGCAACTTTTCTTCGATCCTCATCTGGTCCTATCTGATTGGGAGAATGGTTTTCGCATTTTTGTTCCCAACATAGTAGTATCAGAGCCAGGTTGACAGGTTGTATCAGAGAACATGTTGTCAAGTGTCAGGATTGACAGTCAAACCGAGTATAAGAGATGGACGTGAAGCCGGTGCACGTGATAAACATAAATGGTTACAATTATCAATATCAGTGGAGCAAGATAAAATATATATTATTTTTTAAGAAGTTGCATCTTTCAATATTTGCTTCCGAAAGGTCTAGTGAGAAATTCGATGAATGCTAAAATTCGAGCATATACAGGTGTTTGGGTATATCAGGAAGTTCATGCACGAGAATGGGTATAATCAATCGCCAATATTGGGCACGCAAAGATGTTATAGGAGAAGCTGAAACACTTGTATGCAAAGGAAATCAGGGTAAACAAATTATTCCTGGTCTAACAGATGAAGGGTCTTAGGTAAACGTATGGTTCGTCCACTACGGATCACTTGAGTGAGTTTCAAGACATTGTTTACCAGTTATCCTCTATAGGAGTAAAATTCGACAACGATGTTGAAGGACTTTGGTCGTTGTGTATACTGCCAGACTAATGGAAGATCGTACTAGTGTTGATGATCGTTTCTGCTATAGAATACGTATTTAGTCTGGAGTTCGCCAAGTGTGGGGTGTTGAGTGAAGAGATGCAGAGAAAATCTCAAGGCACGTCATCCACATCCCATTAGAGGCTCTTATTTTAGAGAGCAGAGACAAGAGTAAAAACAGGGGTCCGAGCAGTAGCAGGGCATGAATATAGTGAAGTCCAAGAGTCAGTACAAGAAATCTGAGTCTTACTATTATGACAAGAAGGGAGACATCAAAAGAAACTATTTTGCTTGGAAGAGAGAAAAAGAAGGGGAAAGCAAAGTGAGAACACAATAGCGGTCGTCTCAGCACATGAAGACGATTGCATTATTGTGGATGATGAGTTAATCATGAACCTCTCATGCGATAACAATTCTTGGATGGTGATTCAGGAGCTTCGACGCACGTACCTCATACATGGCACTATTTGTTATGTAGGCAATAAGAGAATGGAGTGTTGAATATGTACAATAGGAATGTGTCAAAGGTTGTTGCTATAGGAGAGGTGCATTTAAAAACAAATAAGGAAGCAAATTTTGTGCTCAAAGATGTTTGTTATGTCCCCAGTTTCTATTTCACCCTGGTGTTGGTTGGCAGGTTCGATGATAAGGGATATTCAATCTCTTCGGGAACTATCAGTAGAAGCTTTCAAGAGGTTCGTTCGTGATTTCCAGAAAAAGACAATAAGTCCAGTCTCTACCATATAGAAGGAAGCGCACAGGGAGCACAAGAGGTGAACGCAGTCAATGATGCATCTATCGATTTATGGCATTAACATCTTAGCCATATTAGCAAGAAAAGGAATGGAATACTTTTTGAACAGGAAAGCGTTCTGGGGTTGAAGTCTACAAAATTGGAGAGGTGCACATATTGTATGGCTGAAAGCAGGATATGGTATCTTTTTAAAGTCACCGATCTTTAAGAAAGACGATGTTGCTCGAGTTGTGTAACGCCTAAGTCCTAAAATATGGAGGACTAGGAGATCGTATACATGCCAGTTACGTATCGAGAGGACTCCCGCCCGGCTCGAATATGTATAATTTGTATTGGTTTCTAAATCAATCTATAAAATTAACTAATATTTATCTTAATCCACTGAAGATAAACTCTTGTATAAACCAAGTATACTAATGCTGGTTAGGTATTAACATACCGGTTTCTATAAGTAAAAGAAAAGAAAATATACAATAAAGTGGACCAGACTCTATTACAATTATCTTGAACAAGCTTTTGAAGAAGAAATAAGTTTGCAAAACTAGGCTATATAGTAGCATGGTCAACATAAAATAAAATGTAGTATTAGACGAATATGGAAAGGTATGATCTAAACATATACCTGAAATCCTGGAGGAACAATCATCAATCCTCCAATGTATTCTACCTTGATAACTTCAGCTAATACCTGGAGAGATCAACAGGTCCTCTGGGGACTAACATGATACATATAAATGTGCCAAGTATAATAGTATAAAATAAGCAGATAAAATAATAAATAGTCACGAAAGAATTAACTATGACACTAAAAAACTAAAATAGTGGCATGCCATACTAGACGTTGTAGAAGTAGGAAAAATACTAAAGGAAATGATTCATGCGGCCAGGAAAGATCCATGCGGCTCAGAGAACTCATGCGGCTCAGGGAATCATGCGGCATAAGGAGCAATGCGGCCCAAGGCATTCCATGCGGATCAGAGGACACGTGGCCTGATAGTGCTCACCTCGGACCCATGCTGCATTAATTGCTATGACGGCTGACCCCTCTGAAAAGTTGACAGCCCTGACACCAAAGCAGGTAATTATGGCTCTGCCATAATAATGAATCTCTAGGGAAGAGGAAAGAAATCTCTGACACAAATCCCCCGAGAGCCATAAAAATGCCACGTGGCCTTGCCACGTGGGCATTCTTATGCGGCTCGCTTCTCATGCGGCTCAGAATAAATCCTATGCGGCTCAGGCCATAGGAGCCTCATGCGGCTCGGGCAAAGGACTTCCCATGCGGCTTAGAGTGAATCCATCCTATGCGGCTCAGGCCATGAAAGTCTCATGCGGCTCAAGCGAGGACTTCTCATGCGGTTCAAGAAGATCATGTCCATGCGGCCCAGGCGGATATATACTTATGCGGCCCACAAGGATTACTCCTCTGTGGTTAGAAGACTCAAGTGAGGGCCACTGCCCACGCAGCCCTGACACGTAGGCTTAACCATATGCGGCTCACATTCATATGCGGTTCACATTCATATGCGGCTCACTAGTTATGCGGTCCTGATCCCCCCAGTAGCTCTTAGGACACGTGTCCTAAGCCGATTAATTTCTCAGATTTGCTGCCATTAAAGATTGGGTTAGATCCCAATAAATCTGGGACACGTGGCAGAAGAATAGATCTGATTTATTCGCAGATATCAGAAGATCAGTATAAGGAAGATTTATTCCAATCAGCATTAATTACTCATGGGATTTGGTGTAATCTACACCTAATGGCCCAGATTTATCATAATTAAAACGAATGGCCAAGATGGACCAATCTCCAAGCCGCCGCCATCTCCAAAAGCTAATCATTGGCAACCCTAATGATCACATCCCACTATTATAAATAGCAAGGTGCCATTCCCTTGTAAGATATACATTTTCAGAGAGAAAAATACGTATATACAGAGAGACCCCCCCAATAGTCAGAGAAAAGAATACACAGAGAGAGAGAGAGAAGCCAAAAGAGCAACAGAGGAGCAAGAAGAGCATTTCTTCGTCAACGCCAACCATCTTTTCACAAGGAGCCAAGGCTGCATACCGATCGTCCAAGGAGTAAGGCAGGGCTGCCGTCGCCTTCCCGAGCCTCTATCGTCACCCCCCAGAATCTAAAATAAATAATTGTACTTAGACTGCTGTACCTAGGTTTTCGTCCCTAGGCTTTCTTCGTACAAGCGAGTTTGTAACGTGAAGTAAAAGTTCGGTCCTCCGATAATTGTTCTGTTCTTTTATATTTCATGGCAAACAGACGTGGATAACAAGTCAATCCTATAGACTGTAGTCAAGGCAAACACTCCCAATTTATAGTCTCAATTATAGGGTGTCACGACCCGCTCCCGAATAATCGGACACGAGTCGGACACGCCCAGCCTTCGCCGTTAGACACGATGAAGTAAGCTGTCCCAATCTCTAGGAAAATTACAAGTCCAGATATGAATGAATATAAACCACAACATCTATATAATTGAATCCCAGAATCAAGGTACAACTATGAATTATTACATTTCCAGAAATAAAAAGTAAAACTGAAGTCTCTAATACAATGATAATAAGAATGCTAAAGGAAAGGTGCTAAGCCTCCTCAGCCTCTAGGTCTAGAGCAACACCAGTTAGCTCCAAGTTACCTCTAGGCTCCTGCCCATAGTAGGTATCACAAATGGCCTCCATCTCACCTGCAACATATCCTGTCAGGAGCGGAGCTAAGTATATCCAAGGAAATGAACAAGAACAACATGAAGATGAAATATGAACAGGCAAATAATCTCAAAACAAGAAACTAGGACAAGCATGATGAAATGAACACGAGAGTATATGAAATAAACCTGAACTTTAACCTGGTACCTGAGCATGAATATACAAGGAACCTGACATGTGTAATATATTTGAAATACATCCAGAGTGTGTGATCGGCTTGGGTGGAACATAGAACATGGCACAGGCATGAAGGTACGGCTTAGGACCCGCGTGCACAGTGCGAGCCTAAGCTATTAACATGAATTGTAACTTGGGTTTGATCACACACCTGTAGTATTTTCCCTCCCAGACATAAGCAAACTCATGGAACAAGACACAAGACAAGATCATGTAATATCGTATCCAACAGGAAGGTACAAGCATGAAATAGAAGCATAAGACATGAAATAAATGAGCAAACCGAGGAGTATACTTGCCTTGCTCAGGGTGATCGAGGGTAGATAGTAAAGCTGGTTGATCTCCTGTATATAGGTACAAAATTAATTAAGTTCTAAGACTACTCTAGCTGATACTGGCTTTAAAATTACTATTAAATAGCTATTCCTTTTTAAAAACTTAGAGCTTGTATAATATTTTTTTTTAATTTTTCCCAATTAAGAAAAAGTATAACTCATGAAGAACTTAGAAGTTTAAGCTAGTATACCTAGTATACTTCTAATCTGCTTGAAGAAGCTTAGCTTTCTTTAAGCAGAACATAAATGCTAACTCTTACCAAAATGGTGAAAAATTACACATAGCTAAAAATATTCATTAACCAATACACTAATATTGGACAACCACATGACTTCAAACAACAAATATCAGTCCATTAAATCTAGACCAATAATCAAACTCTACTCCATGGAGTCCTCCTATGGTTCGAACCCACTTGTTATGATATCAATAAAATTCCAAATTACAAATACAATTGGCTGCAGAACACCCACAAGAAAATGAATGCAGCAAAAGATTTACTCTCCTTGCCATTCACCACAACAAGTTAAACCACCAACCAAAACCCAACCACAGTGAGTATACAACTCAACTGTGCTTAACAAATTAGTCAACAGTTAAAAAAATAAACCATGTTTCAGGTTCCTGCCAACACAACATCTAGCCATCCCATCCCATATTACTCATAACACACAACAAGAAGGAAACTAAAATGAACTTCCCAACAGAACTTAGTGCTGATCATAAAACATCAAGATCATAAAAGGCTATATTTAGATTCAACTCTTCAAAAATAACAGAACTCCACACTATTAAATATAAGAAAATAGTATAGAAAAATAAATCTACAACTAAATCGAAATAGTATAGAAATCAGCCATTGCCTCGACTCTAGACCTCTGGATTGATTTGCTCGAACACAATTGCTTAACTAAAATAATTATGGCTGGACTCGAAGCATACAGTAGGACACGAACTAAACATGATACGAACTGGTAAGATCCCAGACACGAACATGCAGAATGCATCACCCTGAAACCAGCTACAAGAATGCACCCCACGAACAGGTACCCAACACGACATGCCTGGACACTTTATCACACGAATAGATAAAGTGGGTCCTCAGACACGGCTCAATATCGCAAGGAACAGACACGAACATGCAGAACGCAACATAGAAACAATACTGGTATTACGATCAAAGTAAAACTAAGTCAAGAATTTAGAGAGAAAATTACCTGATAGAATAGATGATGAAGAGGATACGTAACTCCCAATCCCTGACACAATTCTTATCAAGATTCTGCATCAACAATCGGACACATAAATGAAATGATTGATTCACAGCGAACGAACTAATTCAAGCAATTCTCCAAAATTTTCAAGAATCTAAATCAAGTACTCACCATTGTTTGATGCCAACCGGACACGAAACTCGATCAACCAGCGGTTCAATCTAACTCTTAATCTCGAGTTCGAACAACGATCGAGGCTGCTTCAGTTGGCACTAAGTCCGGATCACAAAGAATCACAAGTGTACTCCTGAGTATAGAAAAGAATTTTTAACGATCTATGAGAACCCGGTCAAAAATGGCTAAATGACTCAAGATTGGAACAATTTAGGAAGAGACGTTTAAAGAAATCACTACGAATTGATTTCCAGAGCAAAGAGGACATGGACACGTAGGTCAGTGGAGCGATTGATGAAGAAGAACTAGTGGAAGTTGCACACCCTCTGCATCGTGTCTCGCTACTGGAAAGAGAGCTCAGACGTTGAGGTAATCGTTCTCCCCTAAGCACCAGACGCCGAAGAGCGTCGCTTGGAGGTTCGCAGTGGGTTGCTCGATGCCGGTTCAGTCGCCCCTCGTAGGAAAGAACACAGCCGCCATGGCCAGCACCGGAGTTGGAGAAAATTAGGGTTAGGTCGGGATTGGGGAGCAAGAGTGAAGGTTTTGAGGAAATAAATTAAAATGAGCTGTGATGCTCATTCTCTCTCCAACTCATCCATAAATAGAAAGTGGAATATAAGCAAATAAGTCCTCCCACCATTTGGCTTTTTAACATCAAAGTCCTGCCCCTTTTCACTAACTACAAATAATTGCTAAAAATCAGTTAGAGAATTGGTTAGGAAAGGAATATAGTCTTTAGGGTATCCGAGAACATATAGTTATTTGAAATCACCTTACTTAGAATACCTGCCTTGCCAGTGTACATCTAGCTGCAGTAAACTTTCGGCTCCATGACTCAAATAATGATATGTTACCGAATATTCTATCAACTTTATCTATTTTCCAACAATTATCAACGAAGCAACCCAAGAGATCAAAATATGAAGGATTTAGGACAGTCTCCACAAAACCCGAAAACCTATGAATCTCTGAAATCATTTCAACTTAGGGTTCATGCCTCGCCAGTGCGCTGCTGGCTGCAATGAACCTTCATTCTCCATAATCCAGATAATGGCTGTAGCGCGCAACTGCCATGCCCTAATAGGTCATCAAATAGTCTCTTAACCTTATCTATAGGAATTATAAAAAGGTTTCAAAGAATTCAAAGGAGTTCCAATAGTCCAGTCACAATAAAAGGTGATATTATCTGTCCTTTAGAAAACAAGAGTTTCATTAGGTACCAAAAAACAGCAACGGATCCAATCAAGGAGTAGTGAGTACTAAAAGGGCAACAAGGAGATTTTAAACCTCAACTGTGAACAAAGTTTCAAATGGTAATCGAAATCTCAAATGAAACCTGGGATGGTAACAAGATTCCATATATTGAACGTTATTCCGAAGGGATAACAGAGTCTCGAAGGATGAACAGAAGCAAAGTATCAGATAGAAGACATAGTTTCAAAATGAGAAATAAAATCTCGTACCGGAAACAAGTTTCAATAAAATCTCGAATAACAATAAAATTTTGAGCAAAAACTCGAATAGAAAACGAAATCTCCAATAGGGTACTCAGTAAAAATAGAAAATCAAGTATCAACAAAGTCTTGAATAAGAAACAAAATCTCGAATAGAAAATCTCAACGAGGAAACAAGGTTTCAAATAGTGACTAGCAAACATGTTCCAATAGGAAACAAGGTGTTGGATCGTAAATATGAAACAAGCGGATCTCAATAGTAAACAAAGTCGTAAATAGAGAACGAGTCCTAAATAAAGTCAAGAATAGAAAATAGAATCTCAAATAAGTATCAATAGAAGTGAAGGTTCAAACAAGGTTTCAGAATGATATTTCGAGTAGGAATAAATCTCGAATAGTACAAGTTCGATTAGCGAATAGAATATCAATAAACGAGTAGGAACAAGTATCCATAAAATAAGCGAAATCTTGGATAGGAGACAAGGTCGAAATAAGTAGTGGACAAACAACTCTCGAATAGAAAATCAAAGTCATGAAAGGGGAATCGGCAAACATTATCGAGTAGTGGATTTCAAACAAATATCGAATTGTGGATATGAAACATGTCTACTGAATAGAAAAAAAATCTCAAAATAAGTATCGAATATCAACCAAGGTTTCAAAATAGAAAATAAGAAGTTTGAAGAAAGGATCTAGGTGTTGAAAGAAATTTAAGGGAAGACTGGCTTGCGAATCAAGATACTTGGTTTTCTCCAACCATGCAAAAGAAGCCTTCTTTCTTCAGTCTATCTTCAGTACTCCTTCGGGACTAGAATCTCTTCAATCTTCTTCAACTGTCCTGACGTAGACTGGTCCATGCGGTAGTGCTCCATGTGATTGCTGAATCTGGAGAGGTGGGTCCTCGGTAGTCCTGATGCTCCTCGTGCTTGTCCTTGGACAGTGTGATCAATAGTCTCTGGGAAATCCTTAACTTGATGGGCAGACGATCTATAGTACAAGCATAGCCTCTTTCTTTTGTGGCACTCTTTATAGTGGCGTCCTGAGAGGTGGCAGAAATTACAAATGATCATCGGCTGGATCTGAATCTGGATCTTCTGCTGGGGCTGAAGAAGCGATGTCTAAGTTTGGTGACGCTTTGTGGATCCACAGTAGTTGTTATCCCCGTCATAAGTCTTCTTGTCTCTCCTGGACTTCAGCTTCCCATCTCGTTCTATTGCCGTGCTACATTCTGGATCTTCTAGCTGGTGGCTCCAATTTTTAGAGGAGTCGAATCATCAGAGACTTGGATGATCTTCAGAAGTGGTGGCTCTAGGTTCTCGATCTGCTCCTCGGTGCAAGGAATGCGCTCGATGTCGGAGAAGTTCAAAGGTCTGAGGGTCTGCAAGTCAGAAGTCCTTCTTGGCTCGGAGAGTGTATCCACAAATCTAGCTTGGAAAAAGGATGGCCTGCTCCCTCTGGGTGTCACGGAACTCTTGAAACGTCTCCGTCAACTTCGTACTACCCATGGGGATAGTATGGCAATAGAAAGTAGTGGAGGTTTGAAACCCTCAAGTGTAGGTGGATCAACCGTTCCAGTGTTGCGTGCTTGAATTATCTAAAAAATAGAAAACTGTTAAAATATCCTAAACCTAAAAACAACAAGTGTTTATAGAATATCAATATACCCGATGTATCCGATTTCCTATGCTGTGATCAAGTTTCCCTAGTTTAATCCATTCTCCCAATAGTACTCTAATACCTAGGTACTATTAGGTCAGACCTGTATGGGCCACCACTAAAAATATGTCACGACCCGCTCCCGAATAATCAGACACGAGTCGTATACGCCCAGCCTTCGTCGTTAGACACGATGAAGTGAGCTGTACCAATCTCTAGGAAAACTACAAGTCCAGATATGAATGAATATAAACCACAACATCTATATAATCGAATCCCAGAATCAAGGTACAACTATGAATTATTATATTTCCAACAATGAAAAGTAAAACTGAAGTCTCTAATACAATGACAATAAGAATGCTAAAGGAAAAGTGCTAAGCCTCCTCAGCCTCTAGGTCCAGAGCAACAACAGCTAGGTACCTCCAGGCTCCTGCCTGTAGTAGGTATCACAAATGGCCTTCATCTTACCTGCAACATATCCAGTCAGGAGCGGAGCTAAGTATATCCAAGAAAACAAACAAGTACAACATGAAGATGAAATATGAACAGGCAATGAATCTCAAAACAAGAAACTAGGACAAGCATGCTGAAATGAACATAATAGTATATGAAATGAACCTGAACTATAACTTGGTATCTGAGCATAAATATACAAGTAACATGACATTTGTAATATATTTGAAATACATCCAGAGTGTATGATCGGCTTAGGTAGAACATGGAACATGACACAGGCATGAAGGTACAGCATATGACCCGCGTGCACAGTACGCGGCCTAAGCTATTAACATGAATTATAACTCGGGTTTGATCACACACCTGTAGTATTTCTCCTCTCAGACATAAGCAAACTCATGTAACAAGTCACAAGATAAGACCGTGTAATATCGGGTCCAACAGGAAGGTACAAGCATGAAATAGAAGCACAAGACATGAAATAAATGAGTAAATCGAGGAGTGTACTTGCCTTAATCAGGGTGATCGAGGGTAGATAGTAAAGCTGGTTGATCTCCTGTATATAGGTACAAAATTAATTAAGTTCTAAGACTACTCTAGCTGATTCTGGCTTTAAAATTACTATTCAATAGCTATTCCTTTTTAAAAACTTAGAGCCTGTATAATATTTTATTTAATTTTTCCCAATTAAGAAAAAGTATAACTCAAGAAGAAATTAGAAGTTTAAGCTAGTATACCTAGTATACTTCTAATCTTCTTGAAGAAGCTTGGCTTTCTTTAAGCAGAACATAAATGCTAACTCTTACTAAATGGTGAACAATTACACATAGCAAAAAATATTCATTAACCAATACACTAATATTGGACAACCACGTGACTTCAAACAACAAATATTAGTCCATTAAATCTAGACCAATAATCAAACTCTACTTCATGGAGTCCTCCTAAGGTTTGAACCCACTTGTTATGATATCAATAAAATTCCAAATAGCAAATGCAGTTGGCTGCAGAACACTCACAGGAAAATCAATGCAACAAAAGCTTTAGTCTTCTTGCCATTCACCATAACAAGGTAAACCACCAACCAAAACCCAACCATAGTGAGTATACAACTCAACTGTGCTTAACAAATTAGTCAACAGTTAATGAAATAAACCATGTTTTAGGTTTCTGCTAACACAACATCTAGCCATCCCATATTACTCACAACACACAGCAAGAAGGAAACTAAAAGGAACTTCTCAACAGAACTTAGTGTTGATCATAATACATCAAGATCGTAAAAGGCTGGGTTTAGATTCAACTCTTCAAAAATAACATAACTCCACACTATTAAGTACAATAAAATAGTATAGGAAAATAAATCTACAACCAAATCGAAATAGTATAGAAATCAGCCATTGCCTCGACTCTGGACCTCTGGATTGATTTGCTCGAACACAATTGCTTAACTAAAATGTTTACGGCTGGACTCGAAGCATACAATAGTACACGAACCCAACATGATACGAACTGGCAAGATCCCGGATACGAACATGCAGAATGCATCACCCTGAAACCAACTACAAGAACAGACCCCACGAACAGGTACCCAAGACGACACGCCTGGACACTCCATCACACGAACAGGTACGATAGGTCCTCAGACATGGCTAAAATATCACAAGCAGCAGACACGAACATGCAGAACGCAACGTAGAAACAATACTGGAATTACAATCAAAGTAAAACTAACTAAGTCAAGAATTTAAAGAGAAAATTACCTGATAGAATAGATCGATGAAGAGGACACGTGACTTCCAATCCCTGACGCAATTCTTATCAAGATTCTGCATCAACAGTAAAACACACAAATGAAAGGATTGATTCACAGCGATCGAACTAATTCAAGAAATTCTCCCAAATTTTTAAGAATCTAAATCAAGTATTCACCATTGGTTGATGCCAACCGAACACGAAACTCGATCAACTAGCAGTTCAATCCAACTCTCAATCTCGAGTTCGAATAGCGATTGAGGCTGCTTCAGTTAGCATTGAGTCCGAATCACAAGGAATCACAAGTGTACTCCTAAGTACATGAAAGAATTGAATGAGTATTATTATTGATCTCAACCAGCAGCGGGGCATGGTCAGATTCAGTAGAGTTGAGATGGGACAGGTTGGTGGTGATATCTATTCCGTGCTAGAAGGCGTTTGTGAGGGCCCTGTCCAGTCTGGAGTACTGACGACGATCCCCATTCGGCATGTTGCACCAAGTGAAGGCATTTCCAGTGAACTGGAGAGGGGTTAGATGGGAATTGAAGATAAAGTTGTTGAAGTCTTGCATGGCCTGAACCGGAGGGAGCGGTCTCCAGTTTTCTCGGCGCTGCAGGTGATCGTATTGAAGTCCCCAATACACAGCCAAGAGGAGTTAGTGTGGTGGTGATGGATGTCGAGGAGGTCGTTCCAGAGTTGTTTTCTATCCGTAATATCGTAACTGCCATGGACCGCTGATATGATGGCTCGCTTTGAGAGACTTGGGTGATCAAACCAACAGGAGAGGGCCTGCCGGGAATCCTGGATGACATCGACTTTGACATCTTTCGTGCAGAGGATCCAAATGTCGTGTCTGCCTGCTACGGTCGATGGAAGGTTCAACTGCAGTTGGATAGATTTTAATCTTTTGGGGGTATTTTGGGTTCAAGAATGATGAGGATGTCAATCTTGTGTATTTTCTGCAGACTAGTAATTCTCCTTAATGTAGGTTTGTTCGCCAGACCACGAATGTTCCAGGATAGGATGTTAAGCATTAAGGGTATTGTGGGGGTGTTTTTTGTTCCGCTTGGCGGCAGATCTGGCTTGGATAGTTGTGGTTTCGGCGGGTCCTTGGTTGGCATTGGCCCCACTCGAGGTAGATCGTTGGGGTTGATCGTTGCAAGGTTCCTCCGAATGCTGACTGACCGATTCCCCGACAGAATCCAAGATAGGGTTCTCTGAGGGGATTGTAATGGAGTCACTGGTGCTCCCAGTCAGAAGAATAGTTTGTTGGAGGGGGTAACCCGCGGCTTGGACCTGTAGTCCTCTCTGAACTTAGTATGGCCCCAGAATTGCTAGAGCTTCAACCACTGAGTCTTCAAGGGTGTGTTGTTGATCAGTCTCGCTGATGTCGGTGACCGTTTCTACGTTATCCTGATAGGGGTGAATCTCGATGAGCGCACGATCGACTGGGGGGAGAAGCTGTTTTCGATGTGGGTTCCGCATCCTCCGACTCTAGCACATCGAATTGGTTGGAGAGGGTGAGATCTTGGGTGATGAAGGGGATCAATGCTTTTCTGGGGGATTCACTCATATCTGTTGTGCCGTCACTGGAGCCGAATCGTGTGTACGAGTTCGGGCGTGGTAGGATGGGTGGCATGGGAGTCCTCCCCTCCGTTGGCACGCTATCTCTCCGAAGGGGTTTCTTCTTTAGTTCTGGGTAGAGACGGTGGCAGTGCTTGATGAGGTGACCTCTTAAATGTCAATGGTTACAGAACATGATATGATTGTCGTAGAGTATTTGTTAGGTGTGGGTCTGATTGCCCAGCTCGATTGTGATGAAATTGGGAGGTTCGATGGTGAGGTCGAGTTCCACACAGATTTTGGCATAGTGAGCCTTGGTGAGGTTGCTGGTCTCGGGAGCAGAGGCCACGTACGTGCCGAAGGAGTTGGCAAAACACCTGAGAGCCGCTGGGGTAAAGCAAATAGGGGTAGATTAGGCAGAGTGACCCAGGCGACGACCTTCGCTAAGTCTTCTTTGGTGCTAAAGCCTGCTGACCACTTGATGATCTTCATCAGGTGGGAATCAATCCTGCAAGTGCCTTTGGACCAAACTGTCCTATGGTCTAACTCGGATGAAAGGTGAAGGAGAATGTGTTTGTGATCTAGGGAATCCACTCGGTATTCCACTGATAGTCTCCAGCTGGCTATCGTCTCCTGCACCCTAGGGAGTTTGGGGCAACCAGTTAAGAATTGAGGATAAAGGTGTGGGGGAAGGAAGTCGATAGCGATGACAATTCCAAGTCGGAGAAAGGGACCGAGGGCACCAGTGACTCCTTAGAGTACACAATGTCCGGGAGATCGATGACCGGGAAGAGGGGACCCTTCACTAAGGCAAGATCCGGGCGTAGCTTGGCGGCGTAGGTCGCCGGAGAGGTACCAGGCAGTGATGGAGGTTGGGAAGCTCCGCAGGAAGGAGGGGATGATATCGAAGGAGGGATCTGCTATGGGAGGGGCTTCGGAGTGGAGGGGGCAGCCCGGGGAAGACTCCCAGAAGGAGGGTGGCCAGGGATGAACTCCCAGGGGGAAGGAGAGGCGGAGATGGACTCGCCCCGACCACCGGGGTGACACCTCAGCAACCGGCAGAGGAATGGCGGCAGGGTCCCCTGGCCCTGCCGAGCGTGAGGAGGGAGGGTCCGGAATGCAGACCGCGGGAGTTAAGGAGGCGGGGGGGTCTGGAGAGAGGGCGCCAGATCGGATCTGGGTGCCTCCGGGGGTTCAACGGTGTGAGCAGCAGGAGGGGTAGGAAGGGGGGCCGGGGTGGAGAGTTGGGGAGGATGTTAGAAGGGGCGGTAGCATAGTAGTCGTATTTATATATATATATATATATATAAAAAATATATATATATATATATATATATATATATATATATATATATATATATATATATATATATTTTATATATATTATATATATATATATATATATATATATATATATATATATATATATATATATATTATATATATATATTTTATATATATATATATATATATATTTATATATATATATATATATAAGGGATGTTAATATATATATATATATATATATATATATATATATATATATATATATATATATATATATATATATAGAGAGAGAGAGAGAGAGAGAGAGAGAGTTCTTGTTCATAAATATAGTAAATGGAATTAATGAAGCATTTAGCCAATAATAATATTATGCAAAATATATGCAATATATATAGTAAATATATGGTTATAATGTTTTTTTTAAAGAAATAATTCTTTTGAATTTTAGAGTTTTTCTAAATGTATTTTTGGTGTCTTATTATTATTATTATTATTATTATTATTGGAAAAGGTATTATGTATATATATATGGGGGAAATCTTTGCTTTATTTATAAAAAAAACAAATAGAAAGTGGTATTTCTCGCGAGATTTTGAAATATCTCGCGAGTTGTTAAAATAGAACCCCCCCCCCGCCCAAGCATACAGAGAAAACTTTGTATGAAATTTTCGTTCTCCCCTTCTTCTACAATGCTAAACCCTTTTTCGGATTTAAATCAAATCTAGTCAAATCTTTTCCTCGTCAAATCTATTCCATTCTCTTTCAAAGAAACAAAATCAAATCGAATCCCATACGAACTTGATTCGAAAAAATCCTCTCCAAACCCATGTATATATGCGAGGCTCGTCAACGCTGTAGAATAATCATCTCGAGAAAGCTCAAGTGTCCCCAAATACTGATACGCACGAGCCTTTCCTGACATCCCGACGACCACCCAAATGACTTACACACTTTCGACGGCCGTTGCACCGTCAGAGAGGCATGTAAACCCGACAGGAACAGTAAACCATCTAGTTTTCTTTGGCACTGTCCCAGGTACCCGACTTCTCTTTTACTTTTCTTTGATTCTACTTGATCAATTCGTGATCCAAAAAATCCTACGTACAGCCTACATACCCCTAGAAACCCTAGTAATTAGGGTTGGATGTAGTGAACCTATTTGTCTGGAAAATTGACGCAAAGTCGACGAAAAACCCACTATCACATTGACCGAACCTGGTTTGCATGTACCCCTGTTTGAAGAGGATTTCTGACCAACCTAGTAGAAATTTTGGGAACTTTCCTGAACAAAGTTTTAGACCATTTGAATCACTTCAAAACCCTTGTGGTAGTTTAAATTTTCATTCACTATATGTAAAGATTTTCTATTCCAAATAGGAAAGAATATTTTTCGAAAAATCTGAAAACTTAAAAATTTCTCGATATGGCGTGCGCCCTAATGAACCGGACGACGTGGTCGCAAACCATCAGCATCAAAAGATGCGTATGATGTTGTCGACATGTGGGATTCGATGGAACTCGTTTTCGTTGTGCGTGTGCGACGAAATCAAAGCGTATCGGTCGAGATATCCCGTATCGGCCCCTTTGCAAACTAGTCCATAACTTCGTGAACGTTCGTCATCTCGATACAAAACATGCACCATCAGGACCCTTGTTAGCAATCACCCGAATAAAACTCGTATTATACGCGAATTTTTTCGTATCTTTCATAAACGTATAATACTTGCGTACTTTTGACAGATTCAAATTAGTACCTAAATTTTGAACATACAAAATTTTAAACATGTTTCGTGTACATTATTAAAAAAATGGACACAAAAAACATGGTGGAAACATGTTTAATTAACCAAATTTGACAATATATTTAAGAATGTAAAGTTTCTAATCTCAATATTTTTTGAATATTTGACCGAATTTTTGAAAGTATTTTATTTGCACTGAGCCGATTTATGCTTGTAATTTTGCCGTCCCGAATTTTTCTCGTTTGCCAAATTTCTAACAAGGATCAGGACAATATCATTTTTTGGTCCTGTGTGCCAAGTTTGGTCCGATTTTGAGATGGTCAATCGAAACACTATTTTGGCAAGCTCGCGACCCGATCCAACTGACAAATTTCTGTACGACCCATCGAAATCTAACTTTGGACATACGGTTGGGTTCGTATCTCAAGCTAGACCGATAGATATATAGTTTGATGACTTTAGAGACCGTAGATACGGCACGCTTTTCGGTATAAAATGGGTCCAACGGTAGAAATCGTTTTAACCCAAAATTATGATTTTGTCCCTCTGTCCAGAATATGACTTTGGGTAGGCATTTTTAGACGTATTTTTTATACCAAAAATGTTCGTAATATTTATTTCAGCATTCGAGGACGTTTGTGGGACTTGACTTTTTATTGCTTTACTATTCTGACGATTTGAGTTATTGGGCGTTGCATTCTGCACACTTCCTCCGGACAAGATACCTTGTCACATTTTTGTCTATTTACTTTAGCTCATATTTCATGCATGTACTTATTATTTAAATTTTTGCAATCTAAAACTGTTCTTTTAAATCATGTTTAAATGCAATTACTGTTTGATTATGTCCTTATTATTTCTCTATTTATTTCTATGCATATTAACCCTAGATTTAAGAGACCACCCTAGTTTTTGTTGTATTCATTGGCCTTGACACGTTTGTGCCATAAAGTCACGAGTTGTATATAGAACTCGGACCTGCGTAGCTGGCTGGCCACTGGTACGTATAAGTCGTACGATAGGATTAACCGCTAATAGTATTTTGGATGATTAGTTTGACTTAGTGGTTAATAGAGGTTATGCGTTGTGGAGATAACATATAGGCATAGGATGGGGAGGAGATTTCCTTAGCATATAGGCTACCATGCACATTACCTTTGTAATCCGTGAGCTCCGTTGGAGACGCGGGTGAGATTATCTATTGTTACTGACGGCCACTAATGTTCTGTGAAGCGTTATGCTCTTACATTATTACTGAGGGCCATAATCGCTTCGCTGAACGTTATGATCTCAGATGCCTAGTATCCAGAGAGGGAACCATGCTAATCCCATTTCAGCCAGAAAGCCCATGCATTGGAGGGTTGTTCTTAAAATGCATTTACTTAGAATGGTTAGGCTGTCTTATCCGTTAGGTATAGGTACTTTTACTTTAGTGACTTATATCTTATCGCGACTTGGAAAGTAACTTATCGCGGACTAGTTTGCCACACCTTATCCTTGTTTCGTTGTAGGTATGGTTCACTGCTTCAATGAGAAGGTATTGAACCTTGTTGTATTTCAGATACTATATCGAATTACGACATGGAAAGATACTTCATCGTGGATTAGGGTGCCATCTTCTGTCCTTATTTGGGTGGGGGGTTGGTACGCTAATTCAAGGGTGGAATATTAGACCATGTTATGATCTGATTTACGTATTATTGAGAAGTTTTTATTCAGTTATGTGGAAAGTTCATTTTGTATCTTGTTACGTCCCTCTGAGGACCTGGTGACTTCTCCAGGTGTGTGTTTCTTAAATTTTTACATGTGTTCTAGCCATGCCCGTGATATTCTATATTCCTTTGATGATCATTGCTCTTGGATTATCCATGCTACTCTTGCTAAATTATTCTTTATTTATGTATTACTTCTCCTATTAGTTGGTAGTAGATTTGTCTCCGCCCAACATCATGTACAAAAGACAAACTCTTACTTAATTCTATAAAAGCTTTACCTTTATTTTGTGGATGAGATTAGTTGCCATGGTTTTACTGAATTTTACGGCTTACATAAATTTATTATATGGCTGGCATGTCTACGTTTCTAGTTTTATATATTTTGTGACTGGGGCGTTACAAGATGCCTTGTTCTTTTCACATTCGGCACAAACTATATCTTTCTTGAATGTGATATCAGGTAAGCCTCCTACCAGTTCCTTTGTGGACAATCTTGTAATAGTGTCCATGTTAGCATGTCTAAGACGCATATGCGATACCTAGCATTTGTCTTGAGATGTGAATAGACACTTTCCTATAGGGTTAGTACTTTCTAACAGGTATAATACATAGAGAAAGCATTTAGCCTAAAAGAAAATTGTTCCGGAAGATTTATCATAAACAAAGCATTTATCCTTAACAAAATTAATTCCCTAAACATGATCAGTCAATTGACTAATACTTAGCAGGTTATATTTTAATTCTATTAATAAGCTTACATTTTTAATAATAGGAGAGGGAGAAGTACCTGTGTCTCCAATTCCAATTATATGTGTCACGACCCGCACCTGCTTTTCGGATACGAAGCGTGTTCAAGCCCAGCCTACGCTGTAGTGTCGGCGGTAGAACGTTGTCTATAACTCACAAGTCACTGAATCTAGAATCACGAAAAAATCTATATCTCATCTACAGAATAATCAAGACATAACCAAGATCAATGAATAACCATGAAACTGAGCAATAAAGAAAATAAACTGAATGTTCCCAAGAATCAATGCCACGTCCGGTGGACACAAATCCACTACCAATAGACGAAAATAGAGAAATATAAGAAATAACTAACTGAGTACAACCTGCTAATCAAGGCAACCTCAACTGCAAAAACTCCGTGGTCTGATGCTAACTCAAATCCACTCGTCTGCTCCTGACTCAAAACTCGGATAACCTGAAGAGATCATCAGGTCCTCAGGAAGACATAGCAAGATACATAATATACATGCCTATCAAACAGTTTTATCATGCACAAGGAAATAAACAAGAAAAATAGAAACACAACAAATGACCACGATCACGAACACGAACACTAGAACAACTACGTATAAATGAACTGCCGAGTGAACAATGAATACGAGATCAATAGAAGAACCAAACCCTTGCCCCGAGTGGACTCACAGGTTTGAACTAATCACTAACCCTCGTTCCGAGTATGGACTCTCTGGTTAGTACTAACCCGCATCCCGAGTGTGGACTCTCTGGTTAGTTCACGGCAAGGCACCCTCATCCCGAGTGTGGACCCTCTGGTGTAAATAATCGACATCCTCGTCTCGAGTGTGGACTCGCAGATGTAAACAGATAAAGAAAAACACTTTTGTCCCGAGTGGACTCTCTGGTGCCAAGGAAACAATATCAAGGATTTAGCAGTTCAATTACACGTACTCGTTCTATGACACGACTCAAGCAAGGTACTGACGAGAAACTCCAAGTGTGAACTACAAGACCAAACATGAACACGTCTTTATGCAATGAAAACAACTCAAAAGAATATAACACGAAAGCACATGTCCATAAACAATCAAAACTGGGAAATGAAATACAATACATGTAAATAAAACTGTAGAGGAAGGCAAGGTATACTTGCCTGTGGTCCTTGCACAAATTGTAGTCACAAGTCGAGGATGAGGGGATGCTGATCTAGGAGCTGTCAACCTATAACACATATCGCACCATGAACCGTGCACGAAAACTATAAATCAATTCTAATGGTCTAGTTCTAAATTCATAGAATAGTGGCTAGTTGGGTTACTAATCTAATAATAATTAATTCTGAAATAATTTACTTAAAAATCTAATTTAACCTAATAATAATTTGAATATAATCAAAACATACAAGTTTGGCCATCAAAAGTCATGTTTTCCAATTTTGGAACCCATGGCACACAAATCGAGGCGTGCCGTTGACTATCTAGTCAAACGCTGTGAACTCTAGATTTTGGTAGTACATCTTGGTAGATTTTAGCGCCACGAGTGCGCTAGAATCAACCGTGCCGCAAAATCACACTTTGGTCAGAAGATATCGCCGTTTGGCTAATCGTGACCACAACGGTGATCAACCGATCAATTCTGAGTTCAACAGAATAAATAAAATAATATATGATTAAAATAATTTCTGGAAAATTGTATGTCGTAGAGCTCTGTGTTAGCTTTTCGAAGCTTCAAACGGTTCATGATTTCAATTTCTGGTTCTCCCGAAATCTCGAAAACACCGAAACGTGTCAAGTTTCGGACAACCGACACTCTACAAATTTTCCAGAAATTTAGGAATAATATCTACGAAAATAAATTACATATTCAGAAAGCTTACCTCGACATGAATCCAACAAAAAAATAGCACACGAAATAAAGCTGGAGTTGGCGGAAAACGCTTCGGGAAGTCGGGGGATCACCAGGGTCAAACTCCAAAAGTATATATATATATATATATATATATATATATATATATATATATATATATATATATATATATATATAAAGTGGGCGGCTTGGCTGAGTCGGTGGGCGGCTAGGGACACGTGTCAGAATCTCCTTACACCCGCTCAAAAGAATGAACGGCCAGATGGCCGAGTTGCTTCATTAAGCCGACTTGGAGTCAGTTTCACTAATGGCTCATGAGCTGCATAGTCAGCTGCTGATGCAGCTGACATCTAGGCCCGCCCCGCTCGGCCCAGCAGCTGACAGATGGGCCCGGCCAGCTGACAGGGCAGTTGACTGTATAATTAATATCCAGAAAACAGTTTTTAAAGCCATTTTAATTACAAAAAATTATAATAAATATTAAAAATAGCCAGAAAAATATGAAAAATTCTAAAAAATGTAAAATAACATAATGATGCCTAGAAAAATATTTGGGGTCAATATATGCTCATAGGCTTGCACAGTAAATTCTAGAAGTATTAGAAAATAGGTTTTTTTTCTATATTTAATTATCTAAAAATTCCAGAAAAATTGTAGAAAAATACAAAAAATATATTTAACCTAATAGAGCCTAAAGAAAAATACTGGGTCACAAAATAGTCACAAGTGGCCTCAAAATAAATTATAAAAATTATTCATAAATATAAATATTCAAAGAATAAATACTTAAAAATATATAAAAACGTCTAAAAATCATAATAAAATACAATATAGCTATAGAATGTATATAGACCCTATCTTGAGATCATGTGACCACAAGATGGTCATAAATCACCTGTGGGTTTAGTCACAACTCCTATGATCATAAAAAATTAAATGTAAACTATTCAAATAAAAATGAAAAAATATCACTAAATTATAATCAGGATGGCAGATGCCACATACTATCCCCCTTAAAAATAATTTCGTCCTCAAAATTTAATGAGTCATGATCTACTAGCATGAATGTTCTAGAACAAATTACAAAAAAGAAATTCAATTCTCTTAAATCAAAGTCTAAGATGGCCTATCTATAATACTGCCGATAACTACTGTAAATTCTCGCCAGCTGCTCCCTGTGGTGTTGTCGCATCCTCCGTGATCATGGCATAATCTTGTCCTCCCTGTGCGGCTGGTATTGGTAGGGCAGTCGCATTCTTCTTCGGGCAATCTCGAGATAGATGCTGGTTGGATCCATAAGTATAGCACAACCTTAACCATCTACGGCAGTCTTCTTGGACGTGGCCTCTCTTCTTGCAGTACTGACAGGTGGGAACAGCTTGAACTTGTTGTGGGGCTGCTCGGGGTTACTGATGATGCTGTTGTGTTAGGGTCTTCTCATGGATGTTGGGGCATTTTGCCGGTGTTGATTGGTTGTCGTCTCCTCCGAAGGCGTCTCGATTCCTCTTCGGTTTGTGACTCAGCTCTTCTTCTACAGCTTGGGCGACTTCTAGAATCTCTTAAGTAGCGGCTCAACTGGTGGCGATGGCTAGACGAATCTCGTAAGATAGTCCCTTCCTGAATCGTCGTATCTTGTCTTCAGGGGTGCTGACCAAGTTCTCCGTGAAACGGCTGAGGCGAGAAAACTCTGACGTGTACTCGTCGACTGTGTAGTTGCCCTTCTCTAGGTGCTCGAACTGTCTCATCAATGCCTCTCGTACCACGTATGGATAGAATTTCTTCTTGAACAGTCGCTTGAATTCCTCCCAAGTCACGTCTGGAGCAGAAAATTGAGGCTCGCCATGGTACCACGTCCGTACGATATCGAAAAGCTGTCCAATTGCTGACTCGATCTTCAGATCTTCTGGGACTTGGGCCATCTTTAGGTATCATTCAACGTTCTCCAACCACTCATCAGCATAGATAATCCCTTCTGTCCCGTAGAATTCTCTGGGCCGGAGGTCCATAAAGTTCTTGGAAGTTCCAGGACGTTGTCGCGTAGCATCTCTAATCTGAAAAGCCTCTTCAAAGTGTCATGGAACATGTTGGCTTGCTGCTGGAAGATCCCCAAGAGTGTGACATTGTCCAGTGCTGGGGACGGAGGCAGAAATGGTGCTGGATACATCAGAGGTGCTGGGTACATCACAGGAGCCGGATACATCGCTGGTGTTGGATGCCTGGCTGGAACTGGTTATGGAACACGTGCTGGATGCAGGACTTGTGCTGGCGGTAGGACAGGTGTTGGTGGCAGACCGAGTGCTGGTGGTGGAGTCCGCGGAGGAAACTGCGGAGGTGGTAGAATGTCGTCTCTACGGAATCTCGAGAACTGCTGTTGTGGCGGATTGCCTATATGAGTGAGGTGGCCTCCTTGTGTTGGTGGAGTCATGTACGTGAAAAAGCCTCCTGCAGTCGATGGTGTGTTCAGGGAACCGTTGTTCCTGTCTTAAGAGTCCATCTTAACTACAACAAAAGAAAATACCTTAGCCGTTGAAGAATTTTCAAGCAGGATACAAGTCAAGGATTCAATAAAATCAAGGATTAAGGACCAATAATGAGTCAAGACATGTGGATGAGATCCTAAGTGTCTAATCCTATTCGCAGGCTCACGATGGTACGAGGACGTAACCGAAGTGATTAACATAGACCTGCATGGGCCACCAAAAAAACTTGTCATGACCCGCACCCGCTTTTCGAATACGAAGCGTGTCCAAGCCCAGCCTATACCGTAGTGTCGGAGATAGAACGCTATCTATAACTCACAAGTCACTGAATCTAGAATCACGGGAAAATCTATATCTCATCCACAAAATAATCAAGACATAACCAAGATCAATGAATAACCATGAAACTGAGCAATAAAGAATATAAACTGAATATTTCCAAGAATCAATGTCACGTTCGGTGGACACAAATCCACAACCAATAGACGGAAATAGATAAATACAAGAAATAACTAACTGAGTACAACCTGCTAATCAAGGCAACCTCAACTGCAAAAACTCTGTGGTCTGATGCTAACTCAAATCCACTCGTCTGCTCCTGACTCAAAACTCGGCTAACCTGAAGAGATCATAGTTCCTCAGAGGACATAACAAGATATATAATATACATGCCTATCTAAAAGTTTTATCATGCGTGTAATGACCAATGGTTCGTATTACGTATTTTGGTATACGTGTACGTATTTTGACTCGTATTGCATGTCTCTTCGCATGATTTATTTGGCATTTTATTGCTTGATTCAGTTCGACATGCTTGGCTTGGTTCGGTTTGTGAACCAAACTCCTACCTACCTACCACCACCATCATCATTTATTAACCCAACACTCTTTCTCTCTCCTCATTCACTCTTCTTCTTCCTCACCATTACTCTCCACCTACCAGGAAGGTTTAGGCAAGTGCAGCTTGCTTCATGGAGGAACTCAAGTTTTATTGTTCTATTTTCTCCTCCACGAGATTTTAAGACACTTTAGTACTTGGCATTTCTAATTTCCATGGTTCAATTTGTGTAGATCTAAGTTTATTGTATTTTTGGATTTTTTGGGTTTTGATCTATTTAACCTTGTTATTTCCAAGTTTTGGTGGTTCCATGTTGTAGAGAATTTCATTCTGCCCCATTTTGACCTATGGAAGTCTAGATTCAGATCGTGGATGAAGGACTCATGAAGCTTTGAAGCCATGGATTTTATGGCTCTTCTTCTCGGACATGTGGGGAAGAAGAGCAGTACTTAACCGCATGAATTTTCATACGGCAAGTTTTCTTTCGGCCGCATAGGCCATGGGCTCCTTGTCTTAGTCGCATGAACTTCTGCCCTTCAGCTGTAAGATAATATTTGCCGCATGGCAATACTGCCGCATGAACTAAATAGCCCGCTGTCACGTACAACCCGTCTCCCCTTGCTCAGCTGCATAAGGCCAGGGTCCCCTTGAGCCGCATAGGACTCCACTTGAACATAGCCGCATGGACTGGATCTTTCAGCCGCATATGCTTGTTGACCCGCAGCTGCATAGGCCTTGGCATGACACAGCCGCATGAGTTGATCCCCCGCTGCCGCGTATGACTTGTTCCCTTTCGGCCGTATAAGCCTAACTCCCCTTGTGTCGTATGGCGTTGATTCCCCCAGCCACATGAGTTGATCCCCCGCTGCCGCATATGATCGTTTCTCCCAACCGCATAAGCTCGCGTCCTTCCAGCCGTATGCGCCTGCTCCCTATAGTCGCATGCGCCCGTCTTTTCCTAGCCGCATGAGCGCGCATCCTTGCAGTCACATATGCCAGTTCCCTCTCTCAGCCGTATGAGCTTATTTCTCTTAGCCACATGGCTCTCTCCATAGCCCTTGTCCTCATTTATTATTATTATTATATTAGAATGTTACATTTATGTTTATGCCATATAAATTCTGATATGTTCCATGAACACGATAGTGGCCCACCGAGGTACACTATTGACAAGTAAACCTGACATTGCATCCCCCGATATGCTGTTAAGACAGCTAGCCTGACACGACAGGTATGATTGACCTGGACACCGTGGCGATTGTGTTTGTACAAATAAACCAGTATTATCTTGTATCATGTCTAGGATAGGGATCTCCTGAATACCATGGTCAGGGGTACCAACTGAAATCGACTAAGGCTAATAACTAGAAAATCCAGTAGTCATGGAAAGATTCCCCAGCTACAGGAAATCCCGTTATCTGGATGCCCCATCATGGGATTTGTAGCCTACCGTCGAGTAGGGCACATTTCCAGCACACGGTCATGTGTTGCACCCACTAAGCTACTTAAGGGTACATATATTTTTTGGACGATGTACCCACATGAATTCAATCCCCTAAATGCGTTTGGATAACCTGGATGGTCTGCAGGACTTGTGGCTGTTGGAATAATCTCATTGCATCTTGCTAGTAACTAGGCCTGTGATAACCCTAGTTAGTTAAAGTATCAAGCCGTACTCACTGCTTGGCCGTGATTGATTGGATGGATTCTAGTATAGCTTCGTCTCGTCCTGATCCTGTACAAGATTATAACAACGACCTGATTTCTTGTGCTTTACTTATCGATAAATGATAAGAAACCAAGTTCTGTTCAGGTGAAGAGTTACAACCCCGGTCCTTGTTTGGTTTAAGGGTTGTAACTTGGTTATCTGAATAGTTCCATGGATTTCTTATCATATATCATCATGATTATTTATGATTACCTTAACGATATAGATCAGGGGTCCAGTTCTGTTTAGGCGAAAGGTTACAACCCCGGTCCTTGTTTGGTTTAAGGGTTGTAACCTGGCTTCCAGAGCAGTTCTGTGCCTTCTCTTCGTTTATTGTCTTATTATCTTATTATACCCAATATCAAGCTCATCATGTTTTACCTTCACCAACAGTATTTGAGACGGGTTTCTATTCAGGTGAAGGGTTGCAACCCCGGTCCTTGTTTGGTTTAAGGGTTGCAACCTGGCTACTTGAATGGTTTTCCTCGTACTCAATTTAATGTTATTATCAGTTTCTTTTATAATTATCTTTAACGTTCATTTATGTTATGCTAGTTTTAATTCCAAAGTGAAGCCTCCTTTGTGGCACTTGCTCTTTCTGGGGTCTGACCCAGCTGGTTTTGTATGGCCAAATATCGGAGCAGTACTAGAGGATCTACATACCTTCCAGCCAGATGGTGACCACCAGGCGTAACCCTGGCCACGAGTGAGTTTCTTTTGTTCTCCCACTTTATTGTAAAAATATTCTTTTGAGGCGTTTAGCTGACGAGCACGTGTTTAGCTCGTATTGCACCTTTACTTACTGTCTGCCTACGGGATGTAACTTGATTGACGAATCCTAGGGTTGATCATGTATGACTGAAACTCTTGATAGTCTTGACATTTTGTACGACTAGCTTCATGATCATTCAAATATGTAATGTATGGAACGCCTTACTATTGTATATTTGATGTTTTGACATCTTGTAACTGTTATTACTTGCTTGAGATTGAGACAACAAGCTTGTTCATGACCAAAGGAGACTGATGTCTTGTAGTTAAACCTTCATGTATCTAGACAGCCGTGACCGTATAGCGAGGTGGGTTGTACTTCAATATACGTAGCTGGCTATGTACGCCCCCGCTCTCCAGTATTCTGGTTCTGGGACGTTACATGGTTTAAGTGGTGGCCCATACAGGTCTTATAAATCAAGATATGTGAGGGTTTACCGAATAAATGTCTCAATCAGCACTCGCCCTTGATCTCTGTCCGTATATTCTAATCCCTGAAATTCTTGACTCGATCACATGCTTGTATCTTTGATCAATCCTGGTCCTTCCTTATTGTTCCCTATGTCGTCTTCTTCAGCGGCATTATTCCTGGTCCTACCGATCGACAAGGCAGAGCACCTCCTGTGGACCAGCAGCAACTCGGAGATCAAGCCCAGCATTCAGGAGTAGCCTCCAGGGTCGTGCCAACTGGGGATCCAGAGCCACTAGTTCAGTCCATCCAGCCCTCAGAGCCTGATGACGACACCTTGGTGGGTCTCATCAGGACGTTGTTAGCTTCTCAGGATCGTCGAGGAGATGCCTTGCACCAGGCAGTGACAGATGCTCTGACCAGAGGAGGTCATCAGGGTAACAGCACGGCCAACAGCTTCAAGCGCTTGATGTTGACACAAAGTCACAGTCAACCAAATATTGATAACATTGATTAAATAATATTTGTAATAATTCAATACGATACACGACGTCTACTTTAAGCTCAAGTCAGAAGTCAGCTCAGTCTCAGCTTCTCAGTTATTTTTGAGTCTGTATTTTACACTTTTATTGAGTCTAGACTGATGTAAACTGTGTCATGCTGAGCTCTTGAGACTTGACCTATAGCCTACCCAATAATCCTCAAACTCCACCGTCCAGAAAAATACCCACTGGCCACTTAGACCAGCTCTGTGCTCTGGAGACAGAGTTCGGGCCGAACTCGGCCTCCACACAGAGTTCGGGCCGAACTCTGTCCCCTAAAAATCAGCATCCCTAATTTTAGGGTTAGCTGGTTGCTAGTTGTCCAACGGCCAAATATTTAAAATTTCCTACCCGAATTCTGGCCGAATTCTGCCTACAAAAACACTATAAATAGGCCATGAATTCTCTCATTTCAAATCATCCAATCTTCTATTCTCTTCTCTCTTATAGCTCAAATAAGCCATACCCTTCCCATCTGCTAGCCACAAGCCTCCTAAGTCTCGAGTGCTCAGCATCTCTCAGTTAGGATTCTTGTACAAGAGTTGAAGAAGTCGCTTGGATAATTCCAAGCAAATCTCCACTGCGATCCTCTGTAAGAAGTTGACGTGCTCTTCTGAAGTAAAGGCACGGGTTGTAAACTACTATTTCACAAATAGTGGATTTAATCCTGAGCTAGAGTTCTCAGGCCTGGACTAGTCCTCCACGAGGGAAACCAGGTTAAAATCGCTGTATTTGCATATGCTTTCTTGCTCTTCATATACTTTCCGTATTTTACTCTGATTATTTATAATTCGTGAAAGAGTTAATTTTTAATTGGTTATTTTCTATATAAACTCTATTCACCCCCCTCTAGAGTTGCCACCTGTTCTTCAATTGGTATCAGAGCTCTGTTCTCTTTACAAAGATTTACATCCTAGAGCTGATCCATGGCAACCACACAATCCTTGATTTCTAATCATGCTGAAGGGTAGTCCACTCATAGGCCTCCCCTATTTGATAGAACCAACTACACAGATTGGAAAACAAGGATGAGTTTTTATCTCAAGTCTCTAGACTTTGACCTGTGGACTGTCGTCACTGACGGTTACAAAAAGCCCGCCATGATAGTTGTCAACGGTGATCTTGTTGAGAAATCACATGACAAATATTCTGACGAGGAGAAGAAACAGGCAAGTCTAGATGCGAGAGCTATTAATGCTTTATTCTGTACTATAGACAGGAATAAGTTCAACAGGGTATCTACATGCACCATATCTCATGAAGTATAGAAACTTCTAGAAGTGACGCATGAAGGAACTATCCAAGTCAAGGAATCAAAGATAAGCCATCTCACACAAGAATACGAGGCTTTCAAGATAAAACCAAATGAGATGATCACGCAAATGTTTACAAGATTCCTCGACATCATCAACCCCCTGTCTTCGCTCGGCAAGCAATACTCAAATCATGAGAAGATTCGCAATCTACTTAGGGGGCTACCAAAGATTTGGAACCCTAAGATGACGGCCATCATAGAAAGAAATGATCTCACAACCATGTCCATGGAAATCTTGATGGGAAAGCTAATGACTCACGAGCTTGACCTCAAGGACTTCGAAGAGCCTGCTCCTAAGGCTAAGGAGATCGCACTCAAAGCTCACCGGCGAAGGGCTGAACCCGAAGAGACAGATGATGATGACTCAGAAGATGATCAAGCCCTTATGGTCCGCAACTTCAAGAAATTCCTTCGCTTCAATCGAAGGAAGAAGGAACCACAAGAAGATGGTGAAGAAGAGCCAACTTGCTATGGTTGCAAAAAGACTGGACACGTCCGAAAAGACTATCCATTCTTGAAGAAGAGCAACCGCTATGAAAAGCCATACAAGAAGACTTCATCAAAGAAATATGCCAACACAAGTATTTGGCATGAAAGCGAAGCTAGTGACTCCGAGGAAGAAAAGGACTCTCCTCAAGATACGGCTAATGTGTGCCTAATGGCAATATCCGATAAGGTATCAAACGAAACTCTTGACGACTTCTCTTTTGATGAACTTGGCGATGCTTTTACTGATTTACTCGATGATCACAAAAAGATCATTGGTAAATACAAATACGCCAAGGACAAAATCAAAAGTCATGAAGGCGAGATTCAAAGACTTTCTCTATTGCTTGATAACATTAGAGACACTTCACCCACGGAAGTCACTGATGAAATATCAAAGCTTAAACTAAGCCTTCATGATGCTGAAACACGTATTGAGCAACAGACACAAGAAATCACAACACTCAACACATTGCTTGCTGAAGAAAAGAGTAGACACAAGATTTCTATGACTAAGATTTATGGTTTAAATGCTAAGGTTACTGATCTGCAGGCTGTCTCCAAGAGATTAGAGACTAAATTGGGTAAATAGGTTGCTCAAACCCAATCTCATGAGACACCCACAAAGCATAACACTTCTCATGCTAGTCATTCATATCATCCTTCTACAACACATAATCATGCTTTCATATACACATAATTTCACAAAGGACACAAACCACATACACGTAGAAATAATTATCATAGATACAATCATCATGCTGTACAAAGACACAATCAACATCACAGTATCATGCCATATAGACAACATCACAATGTCATGCCATATAGACAACATCACAATGTCATGCCACATAGACAACATCACCATGCTCCATATAGACAACATCATCATGCTCCATATAGACAACATCACCATGCTCCATATATAATATCACTATGCCACTCCACAGGACTCTATGCATAATCATCATCATCATGCTAATCATCATACTTCTGCTCATTACACTGCTTATAGACATCATCAGCATGCTCCTAATGTAAATAGGAATGCTACATGTACTTATTGTGGTTTGCATGGACACATCACCACAATGTAGAATTAGAATATTAGTTGATAAGAAAATATATGCATGGTTTCCAAAAACTAACTTTTCAGGACCCTCAAGAAATTGGGTACCAAAGGTCACATCTACTCTTGATGTAGGTGGACCTTCCCTCCTCAACTAAGAGTAAGTGGATTCTCGATAGTGGATGCTCGCGGCATATGACAGGAGACGCAAATCTTTTCGCATCATTATCGATGAAGAGAGAAGGATATGTATCCTTCGGCAACAACCTCAAAGGTTATATTATAGGTAATGATAATATTGGTTATCCTTCCTCTCCCGTAATAAAGGATGTCTGTCTAGTGACCGAGTTAAAGCATAACCTGCTCAGCATTAGTCATCTTGCTGACCATGGATATGACATTAACTTTGGACAAAACAAATGCCTTATTTATGATAGGTCAACGGGAGACATCGCTTTTGAAGGGGTAAGAGAGGATAATATTTATACTTTCTATTTGTCTGGAAATACTAACAATGCAGGTAGGTGTTTATATGCTCATAAAGATGAATGGCTACTATGGCACCAGCGTCTTAGTCATGCCAATATGGATAATATATCCAGGCTATCAACCAAGAAGCTAGTTAGAGGCTTGCCTGACATCACATTAAAAAAGGACACCGTATGTGCCGAATGTGAGTTGAACAAGGCAACCAAGTCATCTTTTCATTCCATAAACTCTGTAAGCACTTCTAGACCCTTGTAATTACTCCATGTGGATTTATTTGGGCTTAGTAGAGTAGCCAGTCTTGGCGGAAAACTCTATGCTTTTGTTATTGTTGATAATTTTTCAAGATTTACTTGGATTTTCTTTCTTGCAAATAAAAGTGATGCTATTTCAGTTTTCAAGATTTTTGTTAAGAAAGTTCAAAACAAAAAAGGCTACATGATTACTCGAATCCGAAGTGATCATGGAGGCGAATTCGAAAATTCTGATTTTGAAAGATTTTGTGATTCTAATGGTTTTGATCGTGAGTTTTCTTGTCCAAGAACTCCTCAACAAAATAGTGTTGTGGAGCGGAAGAATAGGACTCTTGGCGATATAGCTAGAGTCATGTTGAATAAATTTTCACTTCCGAAATACTTTTAGGCAGAAGCTGTCAGTACAGCATGCCGTATTTTGAATAGGATGCTTATTCGTCCCATTATGAAGAAAACACCCTATGAGCTTTGGTTTGGGAGAACCCCCAATGTTTCTTATTTTAGAGTTTTTGGATGTAGATGCTTTATCCTTAATACCAAAGACAACTTAGGCAAATTTGATGCCAAAGCTGACGATAGTATTTTCCTTGGCTATGCTGCCAAGAGTAAGGGATATAGAGTTTTTAACAAACGCTCGTTAATTGTGGAAGAGTCTACAAATATGACTTTTGACGAAGATAACAGTGCAGCAGCTACTCTTGATGATGATGGTGAGCCATCAACGTCTACTCCAATGAACACCACAACCGAAACAAACTCTCTGGAAAGCTTGCCTAAGAAATTCTCTTTCAAGCCTTCACATCCAAAAAATTTGGTAATAGGTGAGGTTTCACGTGGAGTAACCACTAGATCATCATTAAGAGACTCTATTGCTAGCACTGCCTTCATTTCACAAATTGAGCCTAAAAACATTTCTGAAGCTTTCAATGATGAATTTTGGATTTCTGCTATGCAAGATGAACTCAACCAATTCGAGAGGAGCCAAGTGTGGGAACTAGTTCCTAGACCGACTAATCACTCGATAATTGGTACTAAATGGGTGTTTAGAAACAAAGTGAATGAAGATGGTTCAGTCACACGCAACAAAGCTCGTCTAGTAGCTCAAGGATACAACCAAGAGGAAGGTATCGACTACGATGAGACGTATGCTCCTGTTGCTAGACTAGAATCCATTCGGATGCTTTGTGCATTTGCAAATTATCAAAATTTCAAATTATTTCAAATGGATGTGAAAAGTGCTTTCTTGAATGGTTTTATTAAGGAGGAAGTTTATGTAAAACAACCCCCTGGCTTTGAAAATCACAAATTTCCCGACCACGTGTTCAAGCTAAAGAAAGCACTATATGGCCTTAAACAAGCCCCCAGAGCTTGGTATGAAAGGCTAAGCAGTTTCTTGCTTGAGAAAGGTTTCTCAAAAGGGAAAATTGACACTACACTTTTTATAAAATCTTTTAAAGACACTATTCTATTAATTCAAATTTATGTTGATGATATCATTTTTGGGTCTACTGATGAAACCCTCTGTCAAGAATTTGCCAAGTGTATGCAGACAGAATTTGAGATGAGCATGATGGGAGAACTCAACTACTTTCTTGGTCTGCAAGTGAAACAAATGGCTAATGGAACTTTCATCTGTCAGTCGAAGTATACAAAGGACATGCTGAAAAAGTTCGATCTTGACAACGTCAAACCAATCAGCACTCCTATGGCCACTTCAACCAAACTCGAACCAGATGAGAGCGGCAAACCTGTTGATCAACGTAAGTATCGAGGTATGATAGGCAGCTTACTGTATTTAACTGCTAGTCGCCCCGATATTATGTTTAGTGTTTGCTTATGTGTTAGATATCAAGCAAATCCTAAGAAATCACACTTGACCGCGGTTAAGCGTATCTTTCGATACCTTAAGTGTACGGTTACAGTGGGCCTATGGTATCCCAAGTCAACATCATTTGACCTTATTGGTTACTCTGATGCTGACTTTGCTGGATGCAAGGTCGACCGTAAAAGTACAAGCGGTACGTGTCATTTATTAGGAAAGGCTTTAGTCTCTTGGTTTAGCAAGAAACAGAATTCTGTCGCACTATCCACAACAGAAGCTGAATACATCGCAGCTGGGCGTTGTTATGCACAAATTCTATGGATGAAGCAAACCCTTGAAGACTATAATCTATCTTTCATGCACATTCCTATATTCTGTGACAATACTAGTGCTATTAACTTGACTAAGAACCCTATCTGTCACTCACGCACAAAACACATTGAAATTAGACACCACTTTTTGCGTGATCATCAGCAAAATGGCACGATTAACTTAGAGTTTATTGACACTGATCATCAGCTAGCAGACTTCTTTACTAAGCCATTATCCGTAGAGCGTTTCAGTTTCCTTTGTCGTGAACTTGGAATTTTAGATGAAGCTGTCATAAATTAAAATACACCCGCGTAGATATCGAATATATTGAGATTCTCTTAAAATGAACTTGCTATGGGTACAAGCCGAAAGGGTCCTTCTGACACCAAGGCGTAAAAGCCTAAGCGACACGGTGCACTAGTCCTCAGGACTACCGCTAGCTGGGATCCGGCCCCTGCAGCTAACCCATGGCAGATTCAAATTATTGAATCAAGATATATTTTCTTGTTTATTATACGGTACATTTTGATTTATAATCTGCTGACATGCTACTTTTCAATTTCATACTGCTATTCTCCTACTTGTACTTTCTGGTTTATTGAATTCGTTATCTTTATATCTTATCCTGATTTCCCATACTTAACCAATTTTTTATCCTTCTAGCCTATTTTCAGTTCTGGAACAAGGACCCAGAACTCGGGCCGAACTCTGTCCCCAACAGAGTTCGGGCCGAATTCGGTTTCCCTATTCCAGAATCGGGGACAGCTTCAGCCGTTTGATCAAATGTGATCCTACGGTCCAGATTTACTCCGACCAAAGAAAACCCTCCTCTTATATTCGGGTTTTCATCTCTCTCCTTCATTCTTACCATCACCTTCACCTCTCCAACCATTTTTTCACAAACCCTAACCCTAGTTTTCTCTCCAAAGTGCTCCATTGCTCATCAAAATCAAGGAGAAGGGCTATTTTCTCATTCTCTTTCACTGTTCATTGTTGATTTGAGGTATAACTCCTTCTCCCTCTCTATTTCAAGTTCTCTATTTGTTTGCAAATGGCTCCTCGCTTGCCCAATCGTGGGAAGAGGATTCGAACCGAGGGTGCTTCCTCTTCGAATCCTCCTCCTCCTATTGAGCAACCCGTTGAACAACAACAACCCCTTCATCCGTTGTTCAATCCACCTCCTTCCCGCGACCCTAATACTTATGACGACCGATTGTTTGTATCGCTAGACGCTTCTAATGAGTGGTTTAGTGACTTTCGGACTCATCCGGTCTTCGCGGGACATCCTATTAATTTTACTATTTTTTTACAATTTGAATCATTGTTTCAAGATCTTTGCTTAAATGAGTTAGTGTCTTCAAACTTTGTTATTTATCGTAGCGCCATACAAATATTCTATTGTAACTTGACTCACGATGCCACTCACATCTATTCCCGGGTTGCCGAAATTGATATTGCTTTTGATGCTTCTGAGTTGGGCGAGTATCTTGCACTTCAAGATCTCGATATTTGGGATTAGCTTGTGGAAGCTCGCCAATTCCAATTTGTTGGTGAAACTTCCCTTGAAAGTTTCAAGGAGGAACTATGTGCCCCTAACATAAGTCCTCGCAAGCTTATGGCCAAGCACCTCAACCCGTATTTCTATGAACTTCATCGAATTATTTTTAACACTATTTTGCCAAAAGCTGGCTCCACCGATGAAGTTACATATTTTGTGATCTCTGCTTTGTATCATCTTCATTATCGCATTCCGTTCAATCTTCCACGTACCATGATGGACTGGATGATTAACTGTAGGAAGAAACCACGAGCCCTGGTTTATCCTTTGTATCTTTCTATGGTTTTTCGTGCGTTCATTATCCCTCTTCATGATTTTTCTTTCTTGCCTGCTCCTGCATTCCTTTCCAAGGCACGACGTCTTCAGGCAGTCGTCGCCTCTCCTGATACTTCTGAGCATTCTGCTGATGAGGAGCCTGACGCCCCTCCACTTGGACAGGATACGCCTTTTCTTCCTGCTACTCTTGACTCCATCCAGACCATGCTCAGAGATCGTTTCGCATTGGAGGACGATCGCTGGACTCAGATGGACTACCGGACTACCCTGCAGATGAGTGCCCTCAGCAACTCGCTGCACGATATTCGGTATTCTATGTCTCGTCACCCTTCTATGCCCATTCCCATGGAGCGGGATCCTGGTCGTGCTGGTTATCGCATTGACGACCCCTGGGTCATGCGCTACCTGGATCCGGATGCTGCTATTGTGGACCCCAGCCGTTCATTCACTGATCATTCAGACTCTGCTGGGCCTTCTCGTGCTCCATGATGGAGATGGCTTCTACTATCTGCTGCTGCTGCTGATGATTCTAGTTTTTGTTTTTTGATTTCCAGTTATTTAGTTTTATTTGGATTTATGTACTTGGGTTGTACTAAAACTCTGGTAGTTTGATGACTCTGGTTTTGTGTGATGATATTTTATGCTTATCGTAGTTTATTATTCTATGCTAGTTGCTCGTTTTGATCATTCATATATAGTTTCTTCTCTATTTGGTGTGGTTGCATCATTCTTATTCATATGCAGTTTATATTGCTAATGCCAAAAGGGGGAGAAATATGTATATTCTTGTCATACTACTTTTAGTATATATGTGCTATTTGGTGCTTTTGGGAGATATTATTTATCAGGCCAACAGTTTCAATGTATTATTTATGGGGGAGCTATTGGTTCTAGCTCGGCACCGTTCACCGGTTACGGGGGAGCTATTATAGGGGAGCTATATTTTTGTGATCAACTGTGTCCAGGTATGAATATTGAATATACATATATTATTTTGTCAATTATCAATATGGGGGAGATTGTTGACACAAAGTCACAGTCAACCAAATATTGATAACATTGATTAAATAATATTTGTAATAATTCAATACGACACACGACGTCTACTTTAAGCTCAAGTCAGAAGTCAGCTCAGTCTCAGCTTCTCAGTTATTTTTGAGTCTGTATTTTACACTTTTGTTGAGTCTAGACTGATGTAAACTGTGTCATGCTGAGCTCTTGAGACTTGACCTATATACTACCCAATAATCCTCAAACTCCACCATCCAGAAAAATACCCACTGGCCACTTAGACCAGCTCTGTGCTCTAGAGACAGAGTTCGGGCCGAACTCTGCCTCGACACAGAGTTCAGGCTGAACTCTGTCCCCTAAAATCAGCATCCCTAATTTTAGGGTTAGCTGGTTGCTAGTTGTCCAACGGCCAAATATTTAAAATTTTCTACCCGAATTCTGGCCGAATTCTGCCTACAAAAATACTATAAATAGGCCATAAATTCTCTCATTTCAAATCATCTAATCTTCTCTTCTCTTCTCTTCTCTCTTATAGCTCAAATAAGCTATACCCTTCCCATCTGCTAGCCACAAGCCTCCTAAGTCTCGAGTGCTCAGCATCTCTCAGTTAGGATTCTTGTGCAAGAGTTGAAGAAGTCGCTTGGACAATTCCAAGCAAATCGCCACTGCGATCCTCTGTAAGAAGTTGACGTGCTCTTCTGAAGTAAAGGCACGGGTTGTAAACTACTATTTCACAAATAGTGGATTTAATCCTGAGCTAGAGTTCTCAGGCCTGGACTAGTCCTCCATGAGGGAAACCAGGTTAAAATTGCTGTGTTTGCGTATGCTTTCTTGCTCTTCATTTACTTTCCGCATTTTACTCTGATTATTTATAATTCGTGAAAGAGTTAATTTTTAATTGGTTATTTTCTATATAAACTCTATTCACCCCCTTCTAGAGTTGCCACCTGTTCTTCACTTGAACCCTCCCTTCTTCGACGGTAGTGAAGATGCTATTGCCGCAGACGCATGGCTTCAGGACAGAGGTGATTTTAGAAGTAGCTAGGACTCTAGAAAACGAGAAGGTGGCCGTAGTGGTCCTACAGTTATTGGATCTTGTCCGCAGCTGGTGGACGGCACAGGCTGGTAGATTAGTGGCACCCATTGCTTGGGCAGTATTCAGAGAGAGATTTCAGACCAAGTATTTCGATGCTGTAGCTCGGTACGATCTATATACGAGGTTCACCAATCTGAAGCAGATGGACAGGACGGTCGATGGATATACGATCGAGTTTTCGAGACTTAGTCGGTTTGCTCCCACCTTGGTAGCAACCGAGTTCGATAGAGCCCAGCGGTTCCAGCAGGGACTCCATCTAGAGATTTTACTGGCAGTAGAGCAGTTTGAGCATCAGACTTTTGATGCGGTATTGAGAGCAGCCAGAAGGCATGAGTATACCTCCCAGAGGATCGTAGATAGGACAGGGGGTCGAAAGCGATCCCATGGCCATATGAATCAGTCTTCAGCACCAGCCCCGGCAGCTAGGGCTTTGACCATTAGAGCTCCGATGCGGGCGGCCTCAGTAACGTCGGTTCAATATTCAACCCTGATGCACCCTCGACAGCAGAAGCAGAAGCACTCTTCCGCAGTGGGATGCTCACACTGCGGGAAGCCTGGGCATGTGATATCAGAGTGTCGCAGAGCATAGGGTTTGTGCTTGGTTTGTGGAGCCCCGGACCACAGGGTTGTGAACTGCCCGAACAGGGAGAGTTTATCTTCATCAGCCTTCTTTAGTCCTTCAGTTAGAGGATCAGCACCAGCCCAGTAGCAATAGCAATACCCTTTCCCGAGGCCATTATCGACGCAGGCCCAGGTATTCCAGCAGTAGAGACTGCAGCAGCATGCCCAAGCCCAAGCCCTGATCCAGAGCAGACAGAGAGGCTTTCAGCAGAGGGGACCCGTACCCAGAGGATATGGTCAAGTACTGGCTTTGACCATAGGAGAAGAAGGATTAGCACCAGGTGAGGTGGTGGCAGGTACTATTCTCGTTAACAGCTTTCCAACTTCAGTATTATTTTACTCTGGTGCCTCGCATTTATTTATGTCTGTACGATTCGTGACACGGATAGGACTGAAGCCCGTGTCATTATCAGTAAGGCTCAATATACTTACTGGTAACGAACTTGTGGGAGTAGATAGAGTGTTCTCCTCATGTCGGATCGTAGTTAGCGGTAGGGAATTCCCCGCTAGATTGATAGAGTTCCCGATGGCCGATTATGATGTAGTGTTAGGGATGGATTGGTTGAGAGACCAGTATGCTAGGATAGACTGCCATGTTGGCAGGGTTGTTTTTAGCATTCCCGGTGAGCCAGAGTTTTCTTTTTTTCGAGGAGAAGTTGAACCTTCTCCTCCAGTATTGCGGATGGCAGTAGCAGCAGTGCAGTTACCCCGAATAGTCGAGGAGTTTCCAGATGTTTTCCTAGAAGAGCTTCTAGAAATGCCGTCAGAGCAATAGATTAAGTTTACCATAAACTTGATCCCAGGAACAGCCCCAGTGTCGAAGAGAGTCTACAGGATGGCACTGTCAGTGTTAGAGATATTGTATAAAATGATTGAAGAACTCAGAACCAAGGGATTCATTCGTGCTAGTGGATCGCCTTGGGGAGCCCCGATGCTTCTTATAAAAAAGAAGGATGATACGTCCAGATTATGTGTTGACTATCGTACCTTCAACTCAGTGACAATCAAGAATAGATACCCTCTTCCGAGGATAGATGACTTGTTTGATCAACTCAAGGGGACAGTAGTATTCTCGAAGATTGACTTGCAGTCAGGGTACCATCAGATCAGAGTCAGAGAGCAGGATATCCCGAAGACAGCTTTCAGATCTAGATATGGGCATTGGGAGTTCCTTGTTATGCCCTTTGGAGCAACCAATGCACCGACTGTATTCATGGACCTCATGAATCTCATCTTCATGCCTTATTTAGATCAGTTCGTGATTGTGTTTCTAGACGACATCCTGGTCTACAGCAAGAGTGAAGCAGAGCATGAGCAGCATTTCAGAGTGGTCCTCCAGATTCTCAGAGAGCATCAGTTGTATGCCAAGTTCAGTAAATACGAGTTCTGGCTCGATCGTATTTCATACTTGGGTCATATCATCACCAGAGGAGGAGTAGAAGTGGATCCCCAGAAGATCATGGCTATTGAGACGTGGTCAGTGCCCGACACAGTTGCAGTAGTTCGCAGTTTTCTTGGCTTGGCCAGCTACTACCGGCGATTTGTTTCGGACTTTGCTCGGATTTCAGCGCCACTGACCCAGTTGACCCGGAAGGATGTACAGTATGCTTGGACAGCAGAGTGTCAGGAATCTTTTAAGAAGTTAAAGTGAGGTTTCATGACGGCACCCATTCTTGCGCTTCCAGGCGGGACCGAGGGATTCTCAGTATATTGTGATGCTTCAGACAGTGGTTTAGGATGTGTTCTGATGTAGTATGGAAAGGTAATAGCTTATGCGTCACGTCAACTTCGTGATCATGAGAAAAATTATCCAACCCATGACTTGGAGCTGGCAGCAGTAGTGTTTGCACTTAAGTTGTGGAGGTATTACTTGTATGGAGATAGGGTAGAGATTTTCACCAACCACAAGAGCCTGAAGTATGTTTTCATCCAGAAGGATCTTAACATGTGTCAGAGGAGATGGCTAGAGCTACTTGTGGATTATGATGTCAACCTGCTGTATCATCCTGGGAAGACCAACGTCGTTGCAGATGCATTGAGCAGGAGAGCCAAAGTTTATTTTCTAACAGCACAATCTGAGCTGTTAGCAGATCTTCAGAAGATGGGTATTGAAGTTGTCCTTCCTACCAGTCTGGCATTGATAGCCAGTATGCAAGTTCAGTCCACTATAGTCGAGAGGGTCCGGATGGCGCAGTCAGCAGATTCTAAGCTTCAGCGACTCAGAGCAGAGTGCGAGGCAAGACGAAGACCAGAATTATGCATTCATGAAGATGGTATAATTCGACATGGTAAGCGTCTTTGTGTACCCAGTGGAGATATCAGACAGGAGGTCATGGCGGAAGCTCACAGTTCTCAATATTCGATTCATCCCGGTGGCACGAAGATGTACCATAATATCCGTCAGTACTTTTGGTGGAATGGCATGAAAAGGAAGATAGCTCGGTTTGTCTCTCGGTATTTGGTTTGCCAATAAGTCAAAGCTGAACATCCGAGGCCAGCTGGTCTTCTTCAGCCCTTGCCAATTCTAGAATGGAAATGGGAGCATATAACCATGGATTTCGTGACTGGATTACCTAGATCCCCAGCTGGTCGAGATGCTATTTGGGTTATAGTTGACCGGCTCACGAAGGTGGCTCACTTTCTTCCGTTCAGAGTTGGTCAGTCGACGACTCAACTAGCAGAGATGTACCTCAGGCAGATCGTCAAATTTCACGGGGTACCAGTCAGTATCACCTCGGACAGAGATTTCAGATTTACATCGCACTTTTGGCATAGCCTGCAAGAGAGTTTGGGAACTCACCTCCAGTTCAGCTTAGCTTATCACCTGCAGACAGATGGTCAGTCGAAACGTACGATCCAGACTCTTGAGGATATGTTGAGATCTTGTACACTCGACTTCGGTGGATCACGGGAAGATCACATGCACCTGGTGGAGTTCTCATACAATAACAGTTTTCAAGCTAGTATCCAGATGGCACTGTTTGAGGCATTGTATGACAGGAAGTGCAGATCCCCGCTAGCATGGGACAATATTGGAGAGAGGCAGATGCTTGGTCCAGAGATGGTCACTCTGACGGTTGAGGTGGTCAGGAGAGACAGAGATCATCTTTGAGTTGCCCAAGATCGCCAGCGTCATTGGGCCGACTCTCATCGGCGCCCCCTTGAATTCTCGGTCGGTGACCATGTATTCCTGAGGATTTTGCCTAACCATAGCGTCATTCGTTTCGACGTATGAGAAAAGCTTTGTCCTAGGTATATAGGGCCGTTCGATATTCTGGAACGAGTAGGAGATGTGTCCTATCATCTCGCTCTTCCGTCGTCGTTACGTGAGGTGCATGACGTGTTCCATGTATCCCAACTACGACGGTATATCCCAGACCCGAGCCATATCCTGGATCATTCAGAATTGGTTGTTGGTACCAACTTTTCGTATGAGTAAAGGCCCGTGTCTATATTGGACCGAAGAGAGAAGATACTCAAGAACAAGACTAAGTTAGTCCGTGTTGCTTAGGGTCATCACTCTTTAGGTGAGTCAACGTGGGAGCATGAGGATGATATCCGATCGCGATATCCTGACCTGTTTGACTCGTAAGGTATAATGTCCTTTTTATACCTTATGCTCTCAGTTCCTTGCTTGGATGAATGATTGCTTGATTGATTGCCTTGTTATAGCTTGCCTGCGATTAGTATAGCTTGTCCTTGCTTCTCTAGCATCTTAATTAAATTTCGAGGACGGAATTCTTTTAAGGTGAATAGAGTTGTAATAACCAATGGTTCGTATTACGTATTTTGTTATACGTGTACGTATTTTGACTCGTATTGTATGTCTTCTTGTATGATTTATTTGGCATTTTATTGCTTGATTCGGTTCGGCTTGCATGGCTTGGTTCGGTTTGTGAACCAAACCCCTACCTACCTACCACCACCATCATTATTTTTTAACCCAACACTCTTTCTCCCTCCTCATTCACTCTTCTTCTTCCTCACCATTACTCTCCACCTACCAGGAAGGTTAAGTCAAGTGCAGCTTGCTTCTTGGAGGAACTCAAGTTTTATTGTTCTATTTCCTCCTCCACGAGATTTTAAGACACTTTAGTACTTAGCATT
>JANAVB010007800.1:1855726-1948226 GCA_029216955.1 Iris pallida
ATTGAGTTCCAAATCGACGAAAACCCTGTTAGTAAACATAGTTTATACTTGGCGTAGCACCCCACTTGGAAGCCATTTTTCCGACAGGATATTGAGCATTCGCGAAAACCATCTGAATAACCTTTTCGACGACCTAACCAGGATCAAAATCCATTAAGTAGATTATTTTATCATGTATTATATTTATATTAAAATAGTTCCAAAAATTAAGAAAAATACGAAAAACTGTTTTAAAAAATAATAGAAATTCATCCACACGACGTGCGTCCCGCCATTCCGGACGACGTGGTCGCGAACCGAAAGCATCGAAAGGTGCGTAATGGCTTCGTGGACGTGTGGGCTTTGACGGAATTCAAATTGGTCGCGTGTGCGCGACAAATTTGATGCATATCTGTCGAAATTTACCGTATCGGCCTTTGTGCAAGTTTCCCAATTACTTCGTGCACGCTCGTCAGATCAAGACGATACTTGCGCCAACAGGACCGTATCATTTTTCTGGTCCTGTATGTCAAGTTTGGTCCAATTCTGAGACAGTTGAATCGGACGCCGTTTTGTAGGCCCCATGGTCTGGCTCAACGAACGATTTTGTGCACGACCCGTCGGAATCCAACTCTGGACATACGGTTGGATTCGTATAAAAAAACCGGACCTGTTGACATATAGTTTGATAACTTTAGAGACCGTTGACTCTGGCACGCTTTTCGGTACAAAACGGGTCCAACGGCGGATATCATTTTTGACCGAAATTACCGTTTTGCCCCTGTGTTCAGAATTGGACTTAAGGACAGGCAATCCTAGCTAAGTTGACTATTCTGAAACGTTGGTAATATTTATTTCAGCATCTGGAGACTTCTGCATGTGTTGACTGATTGTGACTCATTGAGTGGTATAGTATTATTGGTTTCTCCAGCTAAGGACCTCAGGCAAGTGCACTTTCTGATTGTTTTCGATTCATAGTAGTCTTCTCATTTCATGTTTATACATATATCTTGCTGCTTGTTGACACGCTCGTCACACGGAGTAGTCGGGAGGGGAAATATCTTAGTAAACATGTGGACTACCCAGAAATATCTCCAAAATGTCTATTATTGAACGATTGCAGCGGCACACGACACATGCAGTGTGCCGGATTTACCCCCTAGCCGTTCACATGTCGAAAAGGATATTTCATACCACATATTTTGTTGTCTTTTATTTTTCCTTTTATTCTCCACCGTGCCATGTCATCATTTTTCTTCTAGTTTTATCTCTCATATGTTATTTTCATGTCTTGTTAATTCTATTATGTTTTTGCATTGCCGTCGGTTTGTGTACTTGTTCCATTCCTGACTAGAAACCAATATTTTTCAGGTTTAGCCGCGATCACTCTTAGCACTGAAAAGACATGGGTATGCTGAGGCCGACCTAGATAGTGGAACTAGTTGTCATTTTTATTAATTGTGAGAACTTTGTATTTTCCTTTAAATATAAAATCTTGTAAATGTTGTAATAAACTTAGAAATGTGAATGAGCAGCACATATTATATTTTGTGATTTTGAGCATTTATTTCTTGCGGGCTTGACAGCGTTCTACCGCCGACTCTGCGGCGTAGGCTGGCTTGGACACGTCTCGTATCCGAAAAAGCGGGTACGGGTCGTGACAAGTTTTTGTGGTAGCCCATGCAGGTCTGTCTTTACAAATTATACGAACTCGCGGTAGTACCATATTAGTCGTACTGCTGCGAGCCTGCGCCCAGGAAATGCTCATTCACAATTAGGATTAAAATGATTTAAGATTTGACTAGAAATAGGAGTCCCTCATTAATTTGATCATTGGGTAGTTAAGCATAAGGCCATGCAATTTAGATAATGGTTCATTAAATTAGATAACCTGCCAGCTCTCTATAGATACACTATTACTTTTGATATGACAATGTGATCCAATGTAGATATACTATTCGCTTGGTATGTTAGGCTTGCCTATAATTAAGGCTATAATCTTGATAACCTGTTCAATTCCCTTTTGCTCTACTTGGATGTAAATCTTATATCATAAGTTAGAATTGCCTATTTTAAATTCTATTTTGTTGTAAAGAACTGATTTATAATTTCTAATCCTGCTATTCATATACGAATCTAGAGGTAGATTGAATTGAAGTTTTCCCTCAACCATTTGAAATATATATGAGATAAAGGTTAGGATGTTCTTATTTTCCCTGTCTTCAGTTATTTTCTCCCCGGTCAACCTTTTTACTTTAAGGATTGAGACTCATAGGTTGATGTTTACGCTCTATCATAATCAACTAGCTTGAAACTCTAGCAGCTCCTTAAAGTCCTTAGGAATATAGTTAGAGTAATAAAATGACTGCGATGACTAGACAGCAGCGCACTGTCGCCAAACGTTGAGAATGGATAGTGTGGGTTCACTGCAGCCAGCAGCGCACTAGCAAGGCACAACCCATAGAAATGAAATCATTTTGAGGATCATATGTTATAGGACATTGCTAAAACTAGATCTTCGTTGGCCTCTTTAGACTTTGTGTCAATATAGGGTAGAGTCCCTGATAGCATATCACCTCTGAATCACGAAACCAAGGGTTTACCACAACCAGAGTATATGAGCGAGGCATAATTCTAGGTAAAATGATTTCAAACGTGGTTACAAGTTTAGGATACTATACAGGATAGGAAATGCCCTGTATGTCCCTTAAGACCCAATGCCAATACTAGTGGAAGCTCTGTAAGTGGTAGCATGCCTCTCAACTTAGAATTATGTGGTCCTTGTGATCTATTGACGAGGTAAGTGGCTGACACTAATAGATTCACCTGGAGTATAGAATTCAGAAGTCCATAACCCATTGGTCGACCAAGGCCTTATGAATAGAAGATAATAGGTTGACTGTATAGGCAAGAACACCATGTAAGGTTTTAATTCTCTCAAAACTCGAACTACTAGTATCTCTTTTCAAAATCTCGTATACTTGTATTTTGACTATCTTGACCAACGCTGCAATTACAGCCTAGTTTTGCAAGCTTGCCCTTTTATCGAGCTTGACTCAAGACATATGTTTATTGGGGACGCCCGCTAACATATTGTCTAAATCAGAATCATTGTATTACGGTCTGATCAACCATGATGCATTTGGTTCGCTTTTTATTTTAACTATCCTACGTGGATTGAGATGTAGAAGTCTCTAGGATCTCATCCGCGACTGCTTTGACAATTCTCCTTGAATTATACATTCGCCTTTGAATCGCGTCATTGTATTCAGTGACATCTCTCTTGAACTCTTTATTACTTTTGTCTTTCACTGATTGGAAAGATGAAAGCTCGTAATTGATAGATAGATACAGAGTATTCTCTATGGCTGTGATAGTGGTATGCACAAGTGTAGCTACCATCGGCCAGCCCTGTGAATGGAACCTTACCTTGAGTTACTCGTCCTCCCTTCGACCCTTAACCTACTACCTTGATCTTCTAGTCATTAGAATCCGAGAATGATTAGGATCCTTCACTTGATCGAATGCCAACCTAGGAGACTACCTATTCTCAAGAGACCAAATGTTGTGAGCCTCTAATTATTTGTTTGAAGTTTGGTTTAGCTAGAACCCTTGTAACAATAGTCTGGCAGGTTTGACACAAATAGAAATTCACCACTTAGTTGTTAGAAATATTTTCATATGATGTGCCTTAGAGAATGGTTACCCCGTCGATAACTCTTGTACACTATGGATGTGTATGTTTCTCTATTTCATTGACCCTGTGTCATTGTACACACTTGTTTTTCCATTTATTGCAGAACGATCCTTGACTTGACTTATAACTACCGTATCCCATTATGCCGTGCCTTATTATTCATTAACAAGAGTCGAGGTACGATATCCAGACTTTGGAATTGTTCTAACCTCATTATTCCTAAAACCCTGTCCTAGCTTCTAAGGTGGGTAGACTGTAAGCCTTCTAAATTTTTTGGATACACCAGGATTACCGAGTGATTAGAATAACTTCCATTAGGATGATGATTAGTGCCCTTGGACTCCCACTTTTCATTTAGATCATTTTGTGTCCCCGGCCGTGTCATTAATATTCGGAGCACGAGGCCAGTTGTTACCTTCCAACAAATTTCACATACAAGACCTAGACGAGTCCACCTTCATCTAGGTATATCATGTCCTACTCAAACCTGTCCCCTTGTACTCTATTTTTGTGCTACGACTTTCAGGTTAAAAGGACCAACTATAACCCATACCATGGTAGCAGTATGTAGGAACGAAATCGTAAAACAGAATACTCTATAGGGGGGTGAATAGAGTAGGCAGCGGAATATTGCTAATTAAAAACTTGTTAGCAGTTAGATCACAGATAAATAATAATGACAAAAAGTAAATGACAGAATTTAAAAGTGATCAGAAGGCAAATGCAAATACCGAGATTTATACTGGTTTTCCTCTTGTGAGGACTAGTCTAGTCGGAAGAACTCTAGCTTCCAGTTGATTCCACTATTGGAAAATTCCGCAAGTTTTCATACGAAGTCCTTGCAACTTTTACAGACGCGAGCTTTGATACGAAGAACTCGACCAACTTCAATTGTGAAGAGTTGAATCTTTTATCAAGCCTCTGATTACAATCATTCTGAAACTTATAGACCGTACCGTACTGGTAAATCGACTAGAGGATTGTAACTGGCTTGGGATTTAAAAATGAAAGCTTTTAAGAACTCTTTGGAAGAATGTAAGCTCAGGAAGAGAAGAGATTGAAAGTGAATTGGTGATCTGAATTGATCGAAATACTTCTCTATTTATAGTTTTTCTAAAGACAGAACTCTGACAGAATTCGGGCAGAAATCGGACAGAACTCTTTGTAACAAACCGTAACTGAAGGATGACCAAGTTCAAAAACCCAACGTTCACTAACGTTCCAAATGGCCGAACTCTGGCCGAACTCGGCCCGAGTTTTCCTGGGGTTCTGCCAGTTCCTTTTTGGAGAAAATAAATTTTGGCTTTTTGAAAGATCCTTCAGAAGCTTTTTGTAAAAAGAATATTTTTCAAAAATGTAGGTCATTTTGTAAAGAATAGGATGGTTTTGAAAAATATTTTAGGATAGCCTATTTGCCAGTACGACTCGGTGTACAATGTATTTCTAGACTCAATAAAATAAAAAATTATATTGCATAACAGGAAGTACATTCTGAATGGCAAACAGCTTCAGTCTTGAACATTATTGATATCCATTGTTGAGCAGTGTCCAAAACGTCATAGGTAAACATCTGAGTTGACTTACATTTATATCAAGACAGAGTTTGGTCAATTATTAAAATCAGGTTTGACCATGACCAATGGGCCAACAATCTCTCCCATTTTGATAATTGACAAACCTTGCCGATATAACATCTAAGCTTGGAATCAAATCAAAATAGTAATCAAAAGAAATTGTTCATAACCTGTATGCACGAAAATATTAGATCTTATTTCTCCCTCGTTGTCACTTAGCAAAATAATTGCAAAAGAGAAAGCTCTCCCGCAATAAATACATAAGTAACAAACAGTGAAGAAACACAAGAAACATAGATAATCATGACAAGCATGGTAGAAACAGAAAACATGGTAAGAGAAACAGATAGTCTATAGAATACAACACAGGCATATATTTGTCACAGGCAGTATTTGATAAAGTATGAAGCAACAAAAGATAGATAGTGCTACCATAATACTGAAATACATAAAGTGCTGAATAATAGACTAAGATGCCAAAACTGAGGCATAATCAAAAACCATGTCTATGAATAGTCACATAATAGAAAAGTGCTGATAAAAATATAAGAGTACTGATAAAATCTTGGAATGTCGGAGCATTTTCAAGTAAACATAAGACAAAAGTAACAGTCTCAATAATCTAACATCTCAAAACTCATCATCATCATCATCATCAACGTCATCAGCTGCAGCTCCAGCATGTCCAGAAGGACCAGCTCTAGAAGTACCAGCGCCAGAAGTGCGAGGAGTGGCGCCAGCATAAAACTCACCGACAAAGTCTGGAGGAGGTGCACGAGCAGTACGATACCAATTATAGGCGTTCCCTTGCTGGAACAAAGAGTGTACCGTCTCGTCGTCAATGCGGTAGCCATAAATAGAAGGGTCTCGAGGTAGAGAGCTAACAGAATGACCCGTCTGCGCAAACCTCAGATCGGCAGAGGAGTTGGCAATCGCCTGGAATCGAGTCACATCATGAAACTCGTATTCCCTAGAGGTCTCAACATAAAAAGACTGTAGATCTGATAAGTGCTGATGGATACCCTCAAATGTCATAGGGTAAAAATGAGGAGGAACAGGTGCTGTGGGAGCTGTGGGAGTAGGTGTAGGAGGAGTAGGTGCAGTAGGTGGAGGAACAGATACAATGCTACGACGAAAGAGTTTGAGAAACTTGGGCTCGGGGTCGACAGCATAAGTAGATAAATCAATATTATCAAATCTCTGAAAAATGCGAGAAATAAGCATCGCATAAGATAGGTTGTGGTCTCTCCCGCGACATCTATCCATCATCTGGATGATAGTCTTAGGGGCAAAAAAAAGGAATCCCCTTAAGAATATGATAAAGAGCAGAAAGCTCAAGTGCAGTGACATCATCTTTAGAAGTGGATTTAGGAAGTTAGGTGGAATAGATGATGCGATGTAATTCGTAGTTAAACAAGTTCAAGTTATTAGCCTTGAACTTTCCAGGAAGAACGCATGCGGGCGCACAAAGTTCATTCTTGAAACTAACGAGTGTCGTGCCATCAGGGAAATCAAAATCAGTGATGTCATCGAACGGGGCACCTTCGTTTGGGATACCAAGGATTTCTGCTAACGTTTCATCAGTGAATTCGATATAAATTCCTCCGACACGTGTCCTCGCTGTAAAAGTGTCTAATACGAAATTATAATAGAATAATCTAATGGAATTAGTGGCAATGGGGAATTGTAAGGTGACAAAGTGTTGTAACCCTAATGCCTCAAAATAAGGGCGATGATCCAAAAAAATAGTCCACTTAATCGGTGATCCGGTGCAAATAGTACACATGATAAAGTCAGCGTACCACAATAAAGCTTGATCAGAAGTTTTAAAGTAAAACTCATCCGACGCACCATCGTCCGATTGGACCAAAGAAAAGAGGCAATCCGTATGCGGATCTGAAGATGATGACTCTTCACTAGCATTGGTCTTCTTCCTCTTGAAGGGATTGAACTTAGGCATTCTTTTCCAAAAATTTCTAGAAACCCTAAGTATTAAAAAGTAGAGGAAAGAAGGGATTATACCTTCCAAGAATTGGATATGTTGTAGAGGATGACGATCTCCACACGAATCCAAAGTTTTGACGAGAAACTTCACAAGGATTGGAAGAACAATGATGGAGAAGAAGCTAGGGTTTCGGAGGGGCGCTGCTGCTGTTATAAAGATGTGGAGAAGAATGAAGAAGAAGGAAGCCACGGGTTGGTACTGGTATATATAAATATCCAGCCGAACTCTGGCCGAATTCGGACCGAACTCAGACCGAATTCGCCAAGGGTTGCCTGGCTATATATATATATATAAAATTCAAATGAGGCCACATTCTTTTTCATTAATTCGTTTCAAATGCTTAATTCGAAGTTTAGTAATTTTAAATCTCAAAATAATATAATTAATATTATTTTATAAATTAATATTCTCTACTCAGCATCTGTCTCAGATTAGCTGTAGGAGTACTGTCCCAGCTAACGGAGGTTCACCGGGGAACTCTTAAATACCGCTTCGCTTTGACCGTAGTCGTGGTGACAGACAGACTCTTTTTAGGCTTGTCTCGAAAACAGTTTATGAGTATCGAATAAATAATTAATAAAACAAAATTAATTAATATTATTGATATCTAAAATTCCTAATTCTTGACGTAAATAGTTGAAACGATCTTTCGCTAAAGGTTTTGTGAGTATGTCAGCTAATTGATTATGTGTGTCTATGTATACAAGGTCTATATCTCCATTTGTTGATGATCTCTATGAAAATGATATCGAATCTCGATCTGTTTAGTACGAGAATGACATACAGGATTCTTAGTCAAATTAATAGAACTAGTGTTATCACAGAAAATGGGTATGTGTGTAAAATGTAATCCATAGTCTTCTAAAGTTTGTTTCATCCACAAAATTTGTGCACAATAACGTCCTACGGCGATATACTCAGCCTCGGTTGTTGATAATGCAACAGAATTTTGCTTTTTACTAAACCAAGAGACTAGAGCTTTTTCTAGGAAATGACATGTGCCGCTAGTGCTTTTCTATCTACTTTGCATCCAGCAAAACCAGTATCGAAATAACCGATTAGGTCAAACGACGTAGTTTTAGGATACCATAAGCCGACAGAAGAAGTACCTTTAAGGTATCGGAAGATACGCTTAACTGCGCACAAATGTGATTCCTTAGGATTAGCTTGAAAACATGCATATAAGCAAACACTAAACATAATATCTAGTCGACTAGCAGTTAAATATAGTAAGCTACCGATCATACCTCGATACTTACGTATGTTGACAGATTTGCCTTGTTCATCAATATCAAGCTTGGTTGAAGTCGTCATTGGAGTGCTAAGTGGTTTTGCTGTTTCCATGTCGAACTTCTTCAATAGATCCTTTGTGTACTTAGCTTGATTTATGAACGTCCCATTGTTGGTTTGTTTAATTTGCAGTCCGAGAAAGAATTTCAGCTCTCCCATCATGCTCATCTCAAACTCATTCTGTATACACTTTAAAAATTCTTGACAAAGAGATTCATCAGTAGAAGATAATATCATCTACATAGACTTGAATCAAAAGAATATTATTATTCAAAGACTTTATAAACAAAGTAGTGTCAACCTTTCCCTTTGAAAAATCATTATCAAGTAGAAAAGTGCTTAGACGATCGTACCAAGCACGAGGGGCTTGTTTCAAACCGTATAAAGCTTTCTTCAACTTGAAAACATATTCAGGAAATTTGAAATTAGTAAAACCGGGTGGTTGAGCTACATAAACCTCTTCTTTTATAAAACCATTTAAAAATGCGCTTTTGACATCCATTTGAAATAATTTAAAATTATGAAAACATTCAAATGCACATAACATGTGAATAGATTCTAATCTTGCAACTGGGGCATAAGTCTCATCGTAGTTGATACCTTCTTCCTGATTGTATCCTTGAGCTACGAGTCGAGCCTTATTACGAGTCACTAAACCATTCTCGTTCAGTTTATTTTGGAATACCCATCGGGTGCCAATGACCGGATGATCAATAGGCTTGGGAACAAGTTCCCAAACTTGATTTCGTTCAAATTGGTTTAATTCCTCTTGCATAGCATCTAACCAAAAATTATTACTACATGCTTCATCAATATTTTTGGGTTCAAACTGCGAGACAAAAGCAACACAAGAAGCTATATCTTTATTGGAGGAACGAGTACTTACACCTTTGGTAATCTCACAAATTACCAAGTCCTTTGGATGACTAGCCAAGAATCTCATCTCTTTTGGTGTAGTCTCAGGATTGCTAGTTCCGACTTCTTTGCTTGGAGGTTCATCTGATGCCTGATGTGATGGTTCTGTATCTTTGTGTGAAGGTTTTGCAGTAGCTGTACTTGGTACGATTATGTCTTCATTGTCATCATCGTCTAAGTGTTGATTTAGCTCATCAAACTTGACGTTGATAGATTTTTCAATGATCATGGTTCTTTTGTTGAAGACTCTATATCCTTTGCTCTTTGCTGCATAACCTAAAAATATATCTTTATTGGCCTTTTCATCAAATTTACTCAAATTATCTTTGGTATTAAGAATAAAACATTTACAACCAAAGATTTTGAAATAAGAAACATTTGGTGTTCTATCAAACCATAATTCATAGGGAGTCTTCTTCGATATATGTCGAATAAGAACCCTATTGAGAATATAGCATGCTGTATTTACAGCTTCAGCCCATAAATATCTAGGTAGACTAAACTGATTTAACATAACTCTAGCCATTTCAGATAGAGTTCTGTTCTTACGTTCCACAACTCCATTTTGTTGCAGAGTTCTAGGGCAAGAGAATTCATGCAGATAACCGTATATGTCACAAAATTGCTTGAATTTTGCATTATCAAATTTTCCGCCATGATCACTACGAATACGAGTAATCATGAACCCTTTTTCATTCTGTACTTTCTTGCAAAAGGTGATGAATTCTGATAATGCATCATTCTTGCGTGCAAGAAAATAAACCCATGCATATCTAGAGAAGTCATCTATAATGACAAATGCATATAACTTACCACCTAGACTAGCAATTCTGCTGGGTCCAAATAAGTCCATATGCAACAATTATAAAGGTCTAGTGGTACTTACAGCGTTCTTGGATTTGAATACATATTTGGTAGCTTTGTTCTTTTCACATTCACTACATATTGTATCCTTCTTGAAAGAAATATCTGGTAAGCCGCGTACCAACTTCTTCGTAGATAATCTTGAAATTGTATCCATGTTTGCATGACCGAGTCTCATATGCCATAGTTGACTCTCAATACTTTTGGCCATCAAACATCTACCTGCTGTGTTAGCATCTTCCAACAAATAGAATACATATATATTGTCTTCCCTAATACCTTCAAATATAGTACTGCCAGTTGAACTATCAATAATAGTACATTTATCTTTTACGAAGTTAATACCATAACCGTGATCAACTAAATGGCTTATGCTGAGCAGATTATGTTTTAACTCGGTAACAAGACAAACATCTTTAATCACTGGATAGGGAGCCTTACCAATGTCACCGATACCGATTATGTACCCTTTCAAATTATTACCGAAGGAGACGTATCCTTCTTTATTCCTCTTCGACAGTGTTACAAATAATGAAGCGTCATCGGTCATGTGTCGTGAGCAACCGTTGTCGAGGATCCATTTGCTCCTAGCATGTGAAGGGTGTCCCACCTACAAAATAATTTGCAGATAAAACTTTTGGTACCCATTTCTTGTAGGGTCCTGACTGGTTAGTTTTCGGTATCCATGCATAAATATTTAAATCTACTAACTTTCTGATTCTACATGCAGAAGATATATGACCAATGAGGCCACAATAATGACATTTAGCATGTTGAGTGTTGAAAGTAGTGTGAGGTGCATGATTGGTAGGTTTTGGTTTTCTAGTATAGAAGAATGCATGCCTATTAGTCTTCTTGGGCATAGTCTTGGTATGGTTTGGTATGACAGTGTTGGGCGTGTTCCGATGATTCGGTAATTGACACGTGTTAGAATAGGAAGCAGCAACTTCAGGCCGTTTTCCTAAACTAATTTCCAACTTTTTGGAAGTATCATATAATCTAGTATAGTCAGATGTAAGTGATTCTAATCTGACGTGTGCACACTGGAGACTCTTTTTCTCCTTAGATAGGTCTTCCTTTAACTGGATAATAGTTTGGTCTTTTTCTTCGGATAGCTTAACAGTCTCGTATAACAACAATTTAATAGAAGAAAGCTCACCAGACTCATTTGAAGAGTCATTATCTCTAACCTGATCTAGTAGGTCAATAAGTCTTCCTATTTCACCTTTGTACTCTTTGAGTACCTTCTTAGAGGTTTCATATTTACTACACAGTTTCCTGTAATCATCTAACAGTTCACTGAAAGCCTCTCCTAATTGCTCAAAGGTGAAATCATCATAAGGGTCAAATAGAGGATTAGTGATTACCTGATCGCAAGCCATCAAGCATACATTTGTAGCGTCATCTGATTGTTCATCTTCTGAGTCGCTGGCTTCACTTTTATGCCATATGCTTGTGTTGGCATACTTTCTTGATGTAGATTTCTTCAGGTAGCCTTTGTCATATTTGCTATTTTTTTGATGATGATGCTGAGGGACATTCTTTTTTCATGTGTCCTTTCTTCTTGCATCCGTAGCAAATAGGATCTTCCTCGTTGTTGTTGTTGTCTTTGTTGTCCTTTGTTCTTCTGTTAAATCTTATGAACTTCTTGAACTTTCTTACCATAAGAGCTTGATCTTCAGAGTCGGAGTCGCTGTCGTCGGAATCATCTTCGATGGTTCTTCTATGTTGAGCCTTGAGAGAGATCGTCTTCTCTGACTTTTCCTTTGGTGTAGCATCTTCAAAGTCTTGAAGTTCTAACTCGTGAGTGAGTAGCTTACCCATGAGTGTTTCTAGAGACATTGTTGAGAGGTCGTTCCCTTCAATGATTGCTGTAGCCTTTGGAATCCAGTTCTTTGTAAGGGCTCGTAGAAGTTTATGAATCTTCTCATGGTTATTGTAATCCTTGTCTCGTGAGGACAGAGGATTTATAATAGCCAAGAATCTTGTAAACATCTGAGTGACTGATTCACTTGGCTTCATTTTGAATGCCTCATACTCCTGAGTAAGTCTGCTGATCTTTGACTCCTTGACTTGTGTTGTTCCTTTGTGGGTTACTTCGAGAAGTTTCCACACTTCGTTTGATGTTGTGCAAGTAGACACCCTGTTGAATTCAGTTCTGTCTAAAGCACAAAATAAAGCTTTAATAGCACGTGCGTCAAGACTGGCCTTTTTCTTTTCTTCTTCTGTATATTTGTCATGGGATTTTTCAGCTAAAACTCCATCAACATTTATACGAGGTGGATTTTTATAGCCATTAATAACCACAGACCATAAGTCAAAATCAAGAGATTCAGAAAGAAACTCATACATGTTTTCCAATAAGTGTAGTTTGTGCTGTCAAACAGTGGAGGCCTGTTTGTGGCTTGGCCTTCACTTGTAAATTTCACAGTTGCCATGTGTAATACTGTGATCTATATAAAAATTGAATATAACTGTAATTTTACCTTGCTTTACCGGTATAACCTCGCTCTGATACCAAATTAGGAACGAAATCGTAAAGCAGAATACTCTAGAGGGGGGTGAATAGTGTAGGCAGCAGAATATTGCTAATTAAAAACTTGTTAGCAGTTAGATCACAGATAAAATAATAATCACAAAAAGTAAATGACAGAATTTAAAAGAGATCAGAAGGCAAACGCAAATACCGAAATTTATACTGGTTTCCCTCTTGTGAGGACTAGTCCAGTCGGAAGAACTCTAGCTTCCAGTTGAATCCACTATTGGAAAATCTCGCAAGTTTTTATACGAAGTCCTTGCAACTTCTACAGACGCGAGCTTTGATACGAAGAACTCGACCAACTTCAATTGTGAAGAGTTGAATCTTCTATCAAGCCTCTGATTACAATCACTCTGAAACTTCTAGACCGTACCGCACTAGCAAATCGACTAAAGGATTGTAACTGGATTGGAATTTAAAAATGAAAGCTTTTAAGAACTCTTTGGAAGAATGTAACCTCAGGAAGAGAAAAGATTGAAAGTGAATTGGTGATCTGAAATGATCGAAATACTTCTCTATTTATAGTTTTTCCAAAGACAACTCTGACAGAATTAGGGCAGAATTCGGACAGAACTCTTTGTAACAAACCGTAACTGAAGGATGACCAAGTTCAAAAATCTAACGTTCACTAACGTTCCAAATGGCCGAACTCTGGCCGAACTCGGCCCGAGTTCTCCTGGGGTTCTGCCAGTTCATTTTTGGAGAAAATAAATTTTGGCTTTTTGAAAGATCCTTCAGAAGCTTTTTGTAAAAAGAATGTTTTTAAAAAATGTAGGTCATTTTGTAAAGAATAGGATGGTTTTGAAAAATGTTTTAGGATAGCCTATTTGCCAGTACGACTCGGTGTACAATGTATTCCTAGACTCAATAAAATAAAAAATTACATTGCATAACAGGAAGTACGTTCTGAATGGCAAATAGCTTCCGTCTTAAACATTGTTGATATCCATTGTTGAGCAGTGTCCAAAATGTCGTAGGTAAACATCTGAGTTGACTTGCATTTATATCAAGACAGAGTTTGATCAATTATTAAAATCAGGTTTGACCATGACCAATGGGCCAACACAGTATACTTCCCGACTAGCAACAAGCTCAACCAACAACCACTTGGGTTGAAACCTATTCCAGGTCACCCTAATCTAGTAAGAATAGTTTTATCATTAGGATCTTGTCCAGCCAATGTAGATTGAAATCCAAGGTTCATCCAACCAACTAGTGATGTCCAGATAGGGAACCCATCAAGATCCAGTACAACCCATCTAGGCATACCGCTATATTTGGACTATAAAACTGAACTATTTGAAATAGGTCCCTATACCTATTATGTAGTCTCCACCTCTTAGAATGTGAAGTCATTCGTAACCATTATTCCATCTACCGGAAAGTCGAGATACGATCTTGTATTGCAATTATATTCCTTGCCCTTGTGTTTAAATAACCACGGAAAAGATCACAATCTGGATTTCTCAAATTCCGTTCTATTTTGTAACCTTGTTTAGAATTTCGAGAACAAATTTTTCGTATTCCATGGATTGCAAGCCCCTCTAAGAAGCGAAGCGTTCTTCGAGTTAGCAAGTGACTGGACTAGAGTAGCCCAATTTTGCAAATAAGGCAGTGGTTCATAAACTCCCTTTCTATCTGTAACATTGGATACTCTCTACCGCTCTTGAAACGTTATATTTGCCCTCGATTATTCTTCTATATCTTTCTGCCCTTCCTACTTCAGAGCAACGAATGGTCATGATTACTAGAATTTATCAATATATATTTTAGCTACTGGTGTAAATTCGTTGTTTGTTAAATTTTGGGTTGCTTGATAAATAGACGAGGATTATAGATACCATATGCTTAAAAATCTGTTGGTGGGATTGTTAGCAACTAGTTAGAAGATTAAGATTTTAGTTTGAGGAGTAGTGTGACCAAAGGTGGGTAGAAGTCTTAGAGTTTATGTAGTTACAAAATGGCTAGGAGGAGGAGATGAACTAGTTTGAGGAATTAAAGTTAAAGAGATTAAGATAGTAGTAGACTTTCCTTTGTGAATTTAAGGAATAGTTATGAAATAGAATTTCGAGGACAAAATTATTTTTAAGGTGGGTAGATTTGTAGCTCCCCTTCTCGGAAATTTTTAAAATATTTTATTATCATTTATTTTACTTAAATAGTGATTTTAGAAATTTTAGAAATGATTATTTAGTTAATTATTACGATAGATGATTTTATTCATGGTTAGGAATTGGAGTACAAGACGACTGGAAAGCTTGGCACGGGTAGTGCAGTGGCGTGCTTTGGCTAGTGTATTAGTCATGCCAGGGAAGACCGAGCCATAGTGATGTCCTAACTATGAAAACCAGGCCAAGTTATGACTTAACCTTTATAAATAGTTTAATGTTTCATTATTAATATTATTTGACGGTTATGTGACCCGGTCGTACCGAACTAGTCAAACTGGACCAGAACCCATGTGGTGGAGTAGTGTGCTCAAAGACGTTCAGGTAGATATATTTTATGATGTTTCTTTATTGCCTATTAACAGCTACTTTCTATGAGTAGATAAATATTATTTCGGGTACACAATTTATGTGAAAGACCTACCTTGGAAATTATGATTTTAATAGGTTCATTGAGAAGTTACAGATAGATGTATATATATAGGTTTATAGGTATACATATACATATATATATATATATATATATATATATATATATATATATATATATATATATAATATGAAGAGGAATATAATATTTTCTTATTTGATATATATCTATATCTATATCTATATCTATATCTATATCTATATCTATATCTATATGTGATATATATCTATATCTATATCTATATCTATATCTAAAAAAAAACAAAAAAAAAATCTATATATATATATATATATATATATATATATATATATATATATATATATAAAATATATATATATATATATATATATATATATATATATAGGAAAAATATAGGGACACATATTTTTGTAGATATTGATATATGTGTGTATAAATAAATAATATGTAAATATGTGTATTTGTATGTATATGTAAATGCATTACACATAGATATACATGTGTATATAAATATAGATATAGATATAGATATGTATATAAATATATTGTGTATGTGTATGTATATATATAAATATATATTGTTTATAGGTATATGTGTATTCATATATAAATAAACATTATGGTATATATATATATATATATAAGTATTTATGTGAATACATATAAATATACATGTATTGGTATATAATAGATAAGGTAAATGAAATAGGAAAAAGAAATAATAAAAAGAAAAACCACACAAAAGAAAAACCTTCCCCAGCCCGGGCTTGGCCCAAGGCCAGCGACCCAGCTTCCTTCCTGAACCGAGCAGTAAACCAAAACACCCCCAGCCGAGCGCCCAGTTTCCCCCGACCCCGACTCTGTTTCGACGCGTAACACTAGTATATAATTGAGATCGAGAGGAAAAACCCTAACCCTAGCCTCGACTAACCCCAGGACATCGTGCGCCACCTTCCTCCCAACCCTGGCGGCCCTCCTTGGCCCGCGTGCCGCCGCGACACGCCAGAGCGTGACCTAGACTCAACCGCGCGCACAGAGATTAACAGCAGCAGCGGTTGAGACGCGCCCGTTCGAGACATGATTTCTCCGCCGTTACTCCGCCATTTTTCGAACCGATTGCTCTGGTACGATCACTATATAACCATATTTTAATCTCATCAAATATTTTATTTTGATTCGCACCATGTGCGATAGAAATCGAGTTCCAAATCGATAAAAACCCTGTTAGTAAACAGAGTTTATACTTGGCGTAGCACCCCACTTGGAAACCATTTTTCCGGCAGGATATTGAGCATTCACGAAAACCATCTGAACATCCTTTTAGACGACCTAACCAGGATGAAAATCCATTAAGTAGATTATTTTATCATGTATTATATTTATATTAAAACAGTTCCAAAAATTAAGAAAAATACGAAAAACTGTTTTAAAAAATAATAGAAATTCATCCACACGACGTACGTCCCGCCATTCCGGGCGACGTGGTCACAAACCGAAAGCATCGAAAGGTGCGTAACGGCTTCGTGGACGTGTGGGCTTTGACGGAATTCAAATTGGTCGTGTGTGTGCGACGAATTTGATGCGTATCTGTCGAAATTCACCGTATCGACCTCTGTGCAAGTTTCCCAATTACTTCGTGCACGCTCGTCAGATCAAGATCAAACTTGCGCCAACTGGACCGTATCATTTTTCTGGTCCTGTTGTCAAGTTTGGTCCAATTCTGAGACAGTTGAATCGGACGCTGTTTTGCGGGCCCCACGGTCCGACTCAACGGACAATTTTGTGCACGACCCGCCGGAATCCAACTCTGGACATACGATTGGGTTCGTATCGGAAAACCGAACCCGTTGACATATAGTTCGATGACTTTAGAGACCGTTGACTCTGGCATGCTTTTCGGTACAAAGCGGGTCCAACGGCGGACATCGTTTTTGCCCAAAATTATCGTTTTGCTCCTGTATCCAGAATTGTACTTAAGAACAGGCAATCCTAGCTAAGTTGACTATTCTGAGAACGTTGGTAATGTTTATTTCAATATCTGGAGACTTCTGCATGTGTTGACTGATTGTGGGTTATTGAGTGGTATAGTATTATTGGTTTCTCCAGCTAAGGACCTCAGGCAAGTGCACTTTCTGATTGTTTTCGATTCATAGTAGTCTTCTCATTTCATGTTTATACATATATCTTGCTGTTTGTTGACATCCTCGTCACACGGAGTAGTCGGGAGGGGAAATATCTTAGTAAACATGTGGACTACCCAAAAATATTTCTAAAATATCTATTCTTGAACGATAGCAGCTGCACACGACACGTGCAGTATGCCGAATTTATCCCCTAGCCGTTCACATGTCGAAAAGGATATTTCACACCATATAGGTAGTTGTCTTTTATTTTTCCTTTTATTCTCCACAGTGCCATGTCATCAGTTTTCTTCTAGTTTTATCTCTCATATATTATTTTCATGTCTTATTAATTCTATTATGTTTTCGTATTGCCGTCGGTTTGTGTACTTGTTCCATTCATGACTGAAAACCAACATTTTTCAGGTTTAGCCGCGATAACTTTTAGCACTGGGAAGACATGGGTATGCTGAGGCCGACCTAGATAGTGGAACTAGTTGTCATTTTCATTAATTGTGAGAACTTGGTATTTTCCTTTAAATATAAAATCTTATAAATGTTGTAATAAACTTAGAAATGTGAATGAGCAGAAAATATTATATTTTATAATTTTGAGCATTTATTTCTTGCGTGCTTGACAGCGTTCTACCGCCGACTCTGCGGTGTAGGCTGGCTTGGACACGTCTCGTATCCGAAAAAGCGGGTATGGGTCATGACACGTTGCTCAGCCGCATAAGGCCAGTGTCCCCTTGAGCCGCATAGGACTCCACTTGAACATAGCCACATGGACTGGTTCTTTTAGCCGTATTACTTGTTGACCCGCAGTCGCATAGGCCTTGGCATGACCCAGCCGTATGAGTTGATCCTCCGCTGCCGCGTATGACTTGTTCTCTTTCGCCCGCATAAGCCTAACTCTCCTTGAGCCGCATGGCGTTGATTTCCCCAGCCGTATGAATTGATCCCCCGCTGCCGCATATGACCTGTTCTTCCAGTCGCATAAGCTCGCATCCTTCCAGCCGCATGCGCCTGCTCCCGATAGCCGCATGCGCCCATCTTTTCCTAGCCGCATGAGTGCGCATCCTTGCATCCGCATATGCCAGTTCCCCCTCTCAGCCGCATGAGCTTATTTCTCTTAGCCGTATGTCTCTCTCCATAGCTCTTGTCCTCTTTTATTATTATTATTATTATATTAGAATGTTACATTTATATTTATGCCATATAAATTTTGATATGTTCCATGAACACGATAGTGGTCCGCCGAGGCGCAATATTGACAAGTAAGCCTGTCATGACATCCCAGATATACTGTTAAGACAGCTAGCCTGACACGACAAGTATGATTGACCTGGACACCGTGGGCGATTGTGTTTGTACAAATAAACCAGTATTGTCTTGCATCATGTCTAGGATAGGGATCTCCTGAATACCACGGTCAGGGGTACCTACTGAAATCGACTAAGGCTATTAACTAGAAAATCCAGTAGTCATGGAGAGATTCCCCAGCTACAGGAAATCCCGTTATCTAGGCGTCCCATCATGGGATTGGTAGCCTACCGTCGAGTAGGACACATTTCCAGCACACTGTCATGTGTTGCACCCACTAAGCTGTCACGACCTGCACCCTAGAGTAAGGGCACGAGACGTGAATACGTCCAGCCTACGCCGCAGTGTCGGCGGTAGAACGCTGTCCTAGGTCACATCATCTAGCAATGTAATTATCTAAATAGTTTATACTCCCCGAATGGGGGTGACATAGCAATAGAAACTCAATCACAACTAAGGAAGATATAGCACGATATGAATAGAACTCAAGAAAATGAATAGATAAACAATAGTCTAAGATAATCCCAGCAGTACAAGTCTCAGATAAAAGAATATATACAAAACTGATCTCCAGATAAAGAGTCTAGCTAAAACATGATCCAGCTACAAATAGATAAAGGCCTAACTATCTAGTCTAGGCAGTCGGGGGAAAGTCCTCAGCTACTGCTGGATCCTCCTGAGGGTCCAGCTCACAGGTGTCATCTAGGGCTGCCCCGTAGTAGGTGTCCAGGCCAGCCTCCTCCTCGTCCTCTGTAATATTTTTAACAGGTCCAGTCAGGACAGGAGCGAGCACAGTACATCTCAACAATTCATAGCAGGTTAGAAAATATAAACATGCAGTAAAGTAAGATACAGGTACTGAAAGAAAAGCAGTATGTAAAACAGGAAGAGCTGTAATAGAATATCCACTATACATAGAGAACTAGCAGTGACTAGTGAGTCAGAGTACAATATGAACATGTAAATGGCCTGGGATGATTCAATGAAGACACTACGGAATGATTCAATGAAGATACTACTGGTGTATTATTTACATGTCCACTTCTACTCCCCCATACCCCCAATCAATACACAAGGATCCAGCCAGGTTATGTTATATGATTCCATGCAAGGCCCGCGAAGGGGGATACATGGATGTCCCATAAATGGGGAGTCTGGGGGTTACCCAACTGTGTAGGATTCAAGAGACTCTGTGATCATGAGGGTACATGTCACAAGTAATCAAGTGAACCAAGAGCATAGTGATACGCCATGTAAGTGAAACGCACTGAACACGTAGTACCCGATGCTCCCTAAGGATAACATCTCAAGAAAGGATCCACATAGTACCAATCCGTGTGACCGTCGTGACAGTACAAGTAAAGTAATCTACTGCAGAAAATAATTCTAAGCAAGATATGAAATGATCAGAGAATGTACTCGCCTGTAACTGAGCGTCCGATATGAAACGTACTGTCCAAGGAGTGGTGTCTGGCTCCTAATCAGAACAGCACAAGTCATAACAAGTTCAGAATGGTAACATGAAGTTCTACAATGCATTCTACATGAATCTAGGTCAATCTAGACCAAAGTCAACTCTTGGTCAACTTTGGTCAACCCTAGAAGTCAAACTAGGTCAACTATGGTCAGACTAGTCTACATCAACTAGCTAGGTCTAATAGGCCATGCTAGGCTCTAACAAGGCTATACTAGACTACACACAACATACAAGTACTCAAACACCTATGCTTATGCAACACCATAAATACATAGATACAAATATAGATTTAACACTATACAAATCTAGGCTAAATACTATATGTACATATCTACACTCAACTCACAAGTACATATGTATACACATTACTCATATATATATATATATTCAATACATTGTATGCCTATAAAGTTATACATACATATCCATATTCATATATATACATAGATTATATTTACATAGTACCTATACATATATGTGTAATAAGAGAGAGGAGAGGCATGTGCTTGTGGCTCTGACAATGTGTGAAAGGATGTAGGCTAGTGTACAGGAATTATGATGCAGGAAATCAGTGAAGGCAATGTGTACAGGAATTAGGTGACAGTGAGAGTAACACAATGTGAAATGCAGGAATTAAAAAAAATGAAAAGTGTGTGTTCAGGTTATGAAACAAAACTGAAATGTGGGTGGTAAGGTGAGAGTGTACAGGAAAACAAAATATGCAGGAAAAGACAGTGGTGATGAGGTGTGTGATCTCAACATATCAAACCAACTCATAGGTTCCTATTGAACCAAAGGCAGTACATAAATTCTCAGGTTTAGTATTCTCCAAACAATTGTGAACTTCACCCAACTCAGTTTTTGTAATAACAGGAAACTCAAATAAAAAGAGAAAGGAAGTAAACCAATCTCAGGTTATATCTTAACCCAAAACCAAAACAGTTCAAAGCATTCACAGGTTAGAAGAAAAGAAAGGGAAATCAGTTCATGTATCAAAACAGTGAGAATTTAGACTGCAAAAAAGGAAGGAAAGGGGATTGCTTCATGAATCAAAACAGTCAAAACAGGTTATGTAAACTGAAACCCAGTTTCAGTCATCACATCCCAACCCCAGCTATCAACTATCAATCCAATAAAAATCAGTTAACAAAAGAACCAATAATCATTTAGGGAAAAGAATCAGTTAAAACATTTGAATGAAACCACACAACATCCAAAATTCTATTCTCACTATCAAGAGCCTAAAATCGTATGTGAGAGCCTAGTTTATATGAAAAGTAACCTGTAGGAATCATCAACAGTTGAGAAAGCACATAATTTAACAGGGAAATAAGGCATTGGGAAAACTGGGATATACAGTATCCAAGTGTATCAGACATTCAACAGTAGAAACCAAACTTGAGCCAAAAACTCCTCATTAAACCCAAACAAAATGCAACCCTATAATAACAGGGATTAAACATGGTATTTAGGATCCAACCCATCATATAAACATAATTTAAGAACATTTAAAAGTGATTAACCAACAGGAAACAATTCCAGAATCACTCGACCACACAGTGTGTCCCCGTGCGTGGTCGATAACTTCCAAACCCGACCACGAAATCTCGTGAAACTTGGGGAGGGTGATGACAGAGGGTGCCCCAAGCTTCCCACGAAATTTTGTGTCAGGGCACGCTGTGTCGTGTCCTGTAGGAACCCCGAGCAGCAGGGGATCCGCCAGGCTGCGCGCGGGGCCGTGTCCGCGAGTCCATTGCGACTCGGACACGACTCGAAGCCACCCCAGTAATTCGAAATCACATAAGCGACATCAAAACATAATTTAACATTCAAATACAATTCGAAATTAACACAGAAAATTCCATTGAGGCATTAACACAAATACTATGAACAGGACTCAGATACGTGTCCTGTTAGGACACGAAATGACACAAAACCCTGGGGATTCCTATTCTTATAGTTAGGCTAGGTATAGGGGTCCCTAGATGTGGAATAATAACAGAGTTTCATTGAGTAATAGGGAAATTACCTATGGTTGCACAATCCCCCAAAAAGACTCAATAGAGAGTGGTTCTCCAAGCTCCAAAACTCCCTCAAATTGTTGTCTTTCTGCAAACAATAAATTCCAGCAGCAAGAGGATGAATTTTAGGTCCTAATGGAATTGGTGTGAAGGAAAAAGGATTCAAAATGGATTTCTTATGATTTTTGAAAGATGGAACTCACCTTCTTCCTTAGAAATTGCTAGAACCCTAAAAGAGGCTAGCCCTAAAAACTAGGAGGATATTTATAATGGGGGGAATCCCTAGGTTCAGCTAGGGATGGCTGACCACTTGACTTTGGGTTAGGGTTGAGCTAGGTTTGGCTAGTCCTAACTAGTTTAGTCACAAAATGACTTGTGTAATCACAAGCCATTTATCGAATAACATGATTTCTAAATTCTTAATTCAAGTTCTAATGAATCACTAACCACTAACTTGAGTCACACTAGGTTAGACTAGGGTCACTTGGCCTAACCAAGCCCAACTAACCATGGTTAGTTCCTAGGTTGGTCTACATGAGTCAAAACTGGCCAAAAATTAAACTAGTCCAAATAAATCCAAAATAAATTCTAAAAATTCCCATAAATTCTAATTAATACAAATAAATTTTATTTACCCCAAAAAATGACAAAAATACCCTCATACTAGAAATGTGGTAGTGACATAAGCTACTGAAGGGTACATGCGTTTCTTGGACGTTGTACCCGCATGAATTCAATCCCCTAAATGCGTCTGGATAACCTGGATGGTCTGCAGGGCTTGTGGCTGTTGGAATAATCTCATTGCATCTTGCTAGTAACTAGGCCTGTGATAACCCTAGTTAGTTAAAGTATCAAGCCGTACTCATTGTTTGGCCGTGATTGATTGGATGGAGTCTAGTATAGCTTCGTCTTGTCCTGATCCTGTACAAGATTGTAACACGACCTAATTTCTTGTGCTTTACTTATCGATAAATGATGAGAAACCAAGTTCTGTTCAGGTGAAGAGTTACAACCCCGGTCCTTGTTTTGTTTAAGGGTTGTAACTTGGTTATCTGAATAGTTCCATGGATTTCTTATCATATATCATCATGATTATTTATGCTTACCTTAATGATAAAGATCAGGGGTCCAGTTCTGTTCAGGCGAAGGGTTACAATCCCGATCCTTGTTTGGTTTAAGGGTTGTAACCTGGCTCCCGGATCAGTTCTGTGCCTTTTCTTCATTTATTGTCTTATTGTCTTATTATACCCTATATCAAGCTCATCATGTTTTACCTTCACCAACAGTATTTAAGACGGGTTTCTATTCAGGTGAAGGGTTGCAACCCCGGTCCTTGTTTGGTTTAAGGGTTACAACATGGCTACTTGAATGGTTTTCCTCGTACTCAATTTAATATTATTATCCCTGTTATTATCAGTTTCTTTTATAATTATCTTTAATGTTCATTTATGTTATGTTGGTTTTAATTCCTAAGTGAAGCCTCCTTTGTGGCACTTGCTCTTTCTGGGGTCTGACCCAGCTGGTTTTGTATGGCCAGATATCGGAGCAGCACTAGAGGATCTACCTACCTTCCAGCCTGATGGTGACCACCAGGCGTAACCCTGGCCACGAGTGGGTTTCTTTTGTTCTTCCACTTTATTGTAAAAATATTCTTTTGAGGCGTTTTGCCGACGAGCATGTGTTTAGCTCGTATTGCACCTTTACTTGCTGTCTGCCTACGGCTGTAACTTGATTGACGCATCTTAGGGTTGATCATGTATGACTGAAACCCTTGCTAGTCTTGACATTTTGTACGACTAGCTTCATGATCATTCAAATATGTAATGTATGGGACGCCTTACTATTGTATATTTGATGTTCTGACATCTTGTAACTGTTATTACTTGCTTGAGATTGAGACAATAGGCTTGTTCATGACCATAGGAGACTGATGGCTTGTAGTTAAACCCTCATGTATCTAGACAGCCGTGACCGTATAGCGAGGTAGATTGCACTTTAATATGTGTAGCTGGCTTTGTACGCCCCCGCTCTCCAGTATTCTGGTTCTGGGGCGTTACAAAGCGCAAGGAAATAAACATGAAAAACATGAACACAATAAATGAACACGATCACGAACACGAACACTAGAAAAACTACGTATAAATGAACTGCCGAGTGAACAATGAACACGAGATCAATGGAAGAACCAAACCTTCGCCCCGAGTGGACTCGTAGGTTTGAAATAATCACTAGCCCTCGTCCCGAGTGTGGACTCTCTGGTTAGTACTAACCCTCGTCCCGAGTGTGGACTCTCTAGTTAGTTTATGGCAAGGCACCCTGTCACGACCCGGTCCCAATTACTTGGAACGAATCGGATCATGCCCAGCCTGCACCGTTGATGAGACGACGGCAGTAAGCTGTATCTCCATATGCAGGTAATCAACAACTCAAACTAAATTTGCCACAATATTTATTATTCGATAAATTAAAAACTTAAACTTATCCAGTACAAAGTACAAACATAAACCACCAACTGAAATAACATTGTTTTTAGACAAAACTAACAAACTGGAAAATAACATCTAAATAAAAGCAACATCCTCATCAAGTAAGCCATCCTCAGGAAGCACAACAGGGTATAGCTCAGGGTTATAGTAGCTACTAATCAGTAACTCTGCATCCTCAACAGGACCTAAAAATATAGTCTCCAGTCAGGAGGGAGCAAAGTACAAATTCATGATATTTTAACAATTAAAATTAATAATAGAATTATGCACTTTTAAATAATTTGAAATAAATGATTTTCCAACAGTTAAAACAGTGTGATATGAATAAGTAATGAAAATGACCGGATTTGGTTTGTTACAGTAATATCCTAGTGATATGGTATGGCTTATCCCCGTGTGTTTGAGGGGTAAGCTAATACAATCAGTTATACTATTAGATGTGGTCATATCCACTACACTACTCCCCCAATCCCCAATAGTTACAGTAGTTACAGTCAATGCTTCATGTTGTATCGTGGTTTAAACTTGCATTCAAACAATTATTAACTAATTGTAATCTACCACAAAAATTGTACTTGCCTCAAAATAATTTGACTGGATGGGTCGATACATAGGATTGAAAATTCAGATTCTTCCTTGAGATCCTATATTTAGGAAACTTGTCTCAGAAAACTAAAGTTGCTAAAGATGCTATACTAGTTGCAATCTCTAGTTGTGCCCTAGTCAATTTTTAGTCTTGATTTAGCTAACACAAACAAAACGCTTATTTATTAATGCGTTGCAATTAAGAAACATCAATTTACATTTAATTTTGGGAAAAATTGTATTTATCGGTTTATTTAGAAAAACTTGGTATTTATAATTATATAAATACAAAACTAAGATTTTTCCTTTTTTTATGAGAAATACATGAATTTCTATTTTAAATTTACAACTTAATTGCTAAGTGACAAAACATTTATTATTATAATCTTTTTAAAATATAATAAATAATTATTATTTTTATTTCTACGATCCCACGTTCAAAATCATCCAGAAAATAAAAGAAAAATAAATTAAAACCTAAGCTATTACAATCTCACAACCAGAATAGGCTTATGCCCTTACAAACCAAATACATGAATTTAAATAAGAAGAGACAGTGTTAGTCTCTAAAAATCCTATAATTAAACTTAATAATAAATTAATAATTTTAAACTAAATTGAATTTATTTTAGGAGTCTCAGATATTGGTCCATTCTTCAAAAATAGCTAATGCATCAACGTCCAGGCGAAACCGGTTTCGTTTGCACTTAGCCAGGGCCCATTGACCAATACGGTCGTCGCCCAATAAATCCAAATATTTTGTATTTTCCGAAAATCATTTTAAAACTATATAATTAAATTTTTTAGAAATTTTGGCAACATTCCCTCTATTTTCGGGATAACCCAAAAACTGGGAAAGTACGCCATGATTTCCTACAATTAATCCCAAACCAGGGAAACTAAATATTTTCCAACCAAAATAATATTAAACCCGAATCAGCAATACGTTTCCGAAAATTTTGGAAACCCAAATAAAATCGGAAATTCCGATATAACATCAGAACTCTTTCCGAAGAGTTCTCAGAAACCCGAAATCAACAAACCATCCAAATATCACAGAACACTTGATCCAAAAATTTCCGAAACCACAAACGTAGCAGAAACCGAATTTTTCGAAGAAAATCTATGGACCAAAACTCATCACAGACCAAGACAGGGGACGAACTATTGTGTTTACCAGAGATTACCCAAGTTGACGGAATCCGAAGGGTTGCCTCGGACTCGGAACTCGCGGAACCACGGAACGAATCGAACTCAGGATCGGTCAACGCCGAAGGCACACGTGGAACTGGCCACTCGGGACAGTGCTGCGTACGGATCGGGGCTAAGGGCTCCGGCGAAAAGGTCGCTGGGCGGGGCTCCGGCGCTGCGGGGTCCGGGCGGCCGGGAAAGCCGCGGGGAAGCCGGGGAGTCGCGCGCCGGAGAGGGGCCCTGGGAACCGGGCGTCGGGGTCGGACGCCGGAGGGTCGCGCCGGGGTGGGGAAGCCGACGGGCGCGCTGGAGACGGGACTCATGACTCCGGTGGTGGAGCTCGGCCGCCGGGCGTGGCTCAGACGGGGTTTACCGAAATTTGGGGCTAGGGCACGGTTAAGGATTTGAAGAAAAGTAGGGAGAAAGGAGAATGGTGAATGGAGAGATGAGGAGAGGGGAAATATTTATGGGGTGGTGGAGGAGGTTACGGAAGAAGAGAGGGTGCACGACCGGTGGGGAGTCGAACGACCGATGACGGCGGTTCGTGAGCGCCAACTCTCTCCAGGAGAGTTACAGAGAGAGGAAAAAGAGAGTTAAATGAATGAGAATGGAAATAATGTTTCCATAAAGGGAGGTGGTTATAATATATATAAAATAAATTAAAGAATATTATACGAAACCAAGTTCGGTTTCAGAATTTGGTTTCGGGAAATAAAAACGAATTCGGGTTAGGCCAAAACTAAAATCCAATTTTTTTTTAATAATAACATTTTTCCTAAATAATTTATATTAATAATTAGCTAATTAATAAATTATTTAACTGAAATAATTAAGGATTCTAGATGGGTTCGGGACTGGGCCAGGCAATCAAAATCCAAATTCATTTATTTAAAAAAAATAATTTTCTATTTAAATAATAATAATTTGAAAAATTTAAATTAAAAAGAAATTACAATTTTACAGGTTTTACACACCCTCATCCCGAGTGTGGACTCTCTGGTGTAAATAATCGACATCCTCGTCCCGAGTGTGGACTCACCGATGTAAACAGATCAAGAAAAACACCCTCGTCCGGAGTGGAATCTCTGGTGCCAAGGAAACAATATCAAGGATTTAGCAGTTCAATTACACGTTCTCGTTCTATGACACGACTCAAGCAAGGTACTGACGAGAAACTCCAAGTGTGAACCACAAGACCAAACATGAACACGGCTATATGCAATGAAAACAACTCAAAAGAATATAATACGAAAGCACATGTCCATAAACAATCAAAACTGGGAAATGAAATACAATGCATGTAAATAAAACTGTAGAAGAAGGCAAGGTATACTTGCCTGTGGTCCTTTCACGAATCATAGTCACAAGTAGAGGATAAGGGGATGCTGATCTAGGAGCTGTCAACCTATAACACATATCGCACCATGAACCGTGTACGAAAACGATAAATCAATTCTAATGTTCTAGTTCTAAATTCATGGAATATTGGCTAGCTGGGTTACTAATCTAATAATAACTAATTCTGGAATAATTCACATAAAAACCTAATTTAACCTAATAATAATCTGAATATAATCTAAACATGCAAGTTTGGCCATCAAAAGTCATGTTTTCCAATTTTAGAACCCATGGCACGCAAATCGAGGCGTGCCATTGACTATCTAGTCAAACACTATAAACTCTAGATTTTGATAGTACACCTTGGTAGATTTCAGCACCATGAGTGCGCTGGAATCAACCGTGCTGCAAAATCATGCTTTGGTCAAAAGATATCGCCGTTATGACTAATCATGACAAAACGGTGATCAATCGATCAATTCTGAGTTCAACAGAATAAATAAAATATTATATGAACAAAATAATTTCTGGAAAAATTATATGTCGTAGAGCTCTTTGTTAGCTTTCTGAAACTTCAAACGGTTCATGATTTTGATTTCTGGTTCTCCCGGAATCTCTAAAATACCAAAACATGTCAAGTTTCGGACAACCGACACTCTACGAATTTTCCAGAAATTTAGGAATAATATCTACGAAAATAAATTACATATTCAGAAAGCTTACCTCGATATGAATCCAATAAAAAAACGGCGCATGAAAAGCACGTCAGAGTTGGCGGAAAACGCTTCAGGAAGTCGGCGGATCACCAGGGTCAAACTCCAAAAGTCGGCTAACAGTAATCTAGGGTTTCTGGAAAATAAACCCACGAATATATATATATATATATATATATATATATATATATATATATATATATATATATATATATATATATATATATATATAAAGTGGACGGATTGGCTGAGTCGGTGGGCGGCTAGGGACACGTGTCAGAATCTCCTTACACCCGCTCAAAATAATGAACGGCCAGATGGCCGAGTTGCTTCATTAAGACGACTTGGAGTCGGTTTCACTAATGGCTCATGAGCTGCACAGTCAGCTGCTGACGCAGCTGACAGCTAGGTCCGCCCCGCTCAGACCAGCGGCTGACAGGTGGGCCCGGCCAGCTGACGGGGCAGTTGACTGTATAATTAATATCCAGAAAACAGTTTTTAAAGCCATTTTAATTACAGAAAATTATAATAAATATTAAAAATAGCCAGAAAAATATGGAAAAATTCTAAAAAATGTAAAATAACATAATGAAGCCTAGAAAAATATTTGGGGTCAATATATACTCATAGGATTGCACACTAAAATCTAGAAGCCTTAGAAAATAAGTTTTTCCTATATTTAATTATCTAAAAATTCCAAAAAAATTGTAGAAAAATACAAAAAATATATTTAACCTAATAGAGCCTAAAGAAAAATACTGGGTCTCAAAATAGTTACAAGTGACCTCAAAATAAATTATGAAAATCATTCATAAATATAAATCTTCAAAGAATAAATACTTAAAAATATATAAAAATGTCTAAAAATCATAATAAAATATAATATAGCTATAGAATGTATATAGACCCTATTTAGAGATCATGTGACCACAAGATGGTCATAAATCACCTGTGGGCTTAGTCACAACTCCTATGATCATAGAAAATTAAATATAAACTATTTAAATAAAAATGAAAAAATATCACTAAATTATAATCGGGATGGCAGATGCCACAATATGTCCTTTCAAATTATTTCCAAAGGAGACATAGCATTCTTTCTTCATCTCCAGAGTCTCAAACAAAGTATTGTCACCCGTCATATGCCAGAAGCAACCACTATCGAGGATCTATTTGTTTCTAGTGGGAGGACTAAGGTCCACCTATAACACAAGTTAAAAATATAACCTTTGGTACCCCCTTTCTTGAGGGTACGGATTTGTTAGCTTTTGGAACCCAAACATATACATGCATATCTACAAGCTTCCTAATCTTGCATTGATGTGATACATGTCCTTTTATACCACAATAATGATATGTAGCAGAAGTGTTAGTGCTATGTGATGTTCGAAGATCATGTATGTGTATTTTAAAGACGTGTGCGACTTCTTGTATGGAAAAGTATACATGAATGCATGACTTCTAGCAGTTCTAGTAGGGTTGGTCGTGTTGTGTTTATGCTTAACCTTGTGACTTGTGTTCACTTGAGCTATAGGCTTGATAAACTGTTTATCCAACTTAATCTCTAACTTTTTAGAGGCTTCATTGTACTTGGTCGTGAGTGCATCTAACCTCTGAAGAGCAATGCTATACTTCTTTTTCTTTTGTTCATATAAATCATTGAATTTTACATTTTCTCGATTAGATTTCTCAAGCTTTTCAAGAGTGGTATGTAAACTCAACTTTAAAGAAGTAACCTAATCAGTGTTACTAGAAGAGTTTCTTATGTCTTCTAGCATTTGAGATTGCTTAAAAACTCAGATTGTACAAATTGCAGCTCTATTTTGGCGCTTTTAAACAAATCTATCATTTTTCTTTGATCTTCTAATATATTATTAAGGGCATCAGACAACTTATCAAATGTAAATTCTTTATAAAGAGGATTTGATATTACCTTAGCATCCGTAGTCATGAAGGATAAGTTTGCTGTATTGCGAGGGTTTTCTTCTTCTTCATAATTGCTCGCCTCACTTTCACACCAAATGCTGGTATTAGCATAATTTCTTGTCGAAGTCCTTCTTTTCCTGATTGATCATATATGCTTCCCTTTTTTACAACAGGACAATATTTTTGATGTGACCTGTCTTTTACAGCTATAGCAGATTGGTTCCTCGTCATTCCAGGAATCTTTCTTCTTCTTGTTTGTCTTCTCATATTTAAGGAATCTTTTGAAGTTCCTTATCATGAGGGCCATTTGCTTGTTGTCTGAGCTATTGGTCTCACTTTCGCCATCGGAGGTTGTCTTATGATACGCTTTAAATGCTATATCCTTCTCCTTTGGTGCAGGCTCTTCGAAGTCTTTAAGGTCCAGCTCATGTGTCATAAGCTTTCCTATGAGAGTTACAAGACTCATTGTAGTGAGATCATTTCCTTCAAAAATGTCGTTGCCTTACTTTCCAATCTTCTCACGATTGCTGTATTCTTTTCTAAAGGAAGATAAGGGGTTAACAATATCTAGAAACCGTGTAAACATATTTGTAATAGTCTCATTAGGCTTTATTTTGAAGGCCTCATACTTTTGTGTTAGTCGTAAGATTTTGGACTCCTTCACTTGTGAAGTTCCTTCATAAGTAACCTCAAGAAGTTTTCAAACCTCGTGAGACGTGACACATGTTGATACTATATTAAACTCAGTTCTATCTACAATACAAAACAAAGAATTAATGGCTTTTGCATTAAGACTTGCTTGTTTCTTTTCATTTTCGGCATATTTGTCATGTAGTTAGATTCCTATCTACCATAGTAGGTAGTGGTTTCTTGTAACCATCAATGACAATCGACTATAAATCAAAATCAAGACACTTGAGGTAAAAGCTAATTCGTATCTTCCAATAAGTGTAGTTCGTGCCGTCAAATAGGGGTGGCCTATTTGTAGACTGGCCTTCACCATTGCTAGTGTATAGGGATGCTATATCTCAAGGATATTAATTCCAACTAGAGAGACCGTGCTCTGATACAAATTGTAGGATCGATGGCACCTCTAGAGGGGGGGTGAATAGAGTGTAGCAAAAAAATATTCCCAATAAAAATTTAAGCAGGTAAAGGCAGATATAAAATAATTACTTAAGTACAATGAAGTAAAGCAATAATTAAATAGTGCAAGAAGGAAATACACAAACACTGAGGTTTATACTGGTTTCTCTCTGTGAGGACTAGTCCAGTCGCGAGAACTCTTACCCACTATTAATCCATTATTTGAAATAGAGATTACACCGCGTGTTTTATTCCGAAGAACACGCATATTAATCTGAAGCCCAAGATCAAACTTTAACATACAAATACTCATAATCGAAAACCACTGGCGCTTAGGAGAATAGAAGTTGTCTTGGAAATAGGAAGTTTAATGCTTTTTGTATATAGGAAGGCTTTAGAAAAGATAGAGAAGATGAAAAATGAAAGAGTGATTAGAAATGACAAATTCTTCTCTACTTATAGGAATTTTTTAGGCAGAGTTCGGACAAAACTCAGTTAGGGCAACGTTCAAAAATTTGAATTTTATTGATCCAAAAGAATAGGAATTTTCTGCTGACCAGGAGTAAACAAAGGGGACCGAGTTTGGCCCGAGTTCGGTTAATAGGTTTTTAGGGTTTTCTAGCCAATTTTTGGTTTTGCAAGGGTTTGGATAGAAATAAAGGTTTCTGAGGATAATCTAATTTGCCAGTGATCCCGACTCACAATTTATCTAGACTCAAGAAAATATAAAATATATAATAAGTTATAAAAATCTTCTTTGACGATCATGTGCAATCTTACGTATTCTTTTTGAAGTCTTCTTTGCTCTCTATATCAATGTTGAAGTTTTAAGTTAATTATCGAAATCGAGTTGATCATGGCAACATGGGCCAACACCAAATGCATAAAACAAGCAAATGGCTTCTAGTCTAGCAATAGGAGCATATGTCTCGTCATAGTCAATCCCTTCTTCTTGATTATAACCTTGTGCCACTAGACGTGCTTTGTTGCGTAGAACATGTCCATCCTTACTCAATTTATTTCGGAACACCTATTTGGTACTAATTATCGATTGACCAATAGGTTCAGGATCAAGTTCCAAACTTGGTTTCTCTCAAATTGATTAAGTTCCTATTGTATGGCATCATCCAAAACTCATCATTAAAAGCATCTGCTACTGTCTTAGGTTTTACTTGAGAAATAAATGCTAAATTTGCCGCGACATTCATATCTCTAGTAGAAGAGCGTGTACTTATGCCTTTGGATACATCACCAATTACGAGTGTCTCTGGATGGTCTAGCATGAATTTTATTCTTTTTGGTAGACTTTCCAGATAGCCTTCATTGGTAGCAGTATCTTCATGTGTCTTGAATTTGTTCTGCACATCTTTATCGTCACTGTCGCTAGATTTGTGACTATTGAGCACATCAATAACGTTAATGAATTCTTCAACAATCATAGATCTCTTATTGAAAATCCTATATCCCTTACTCTTGGCAGCATACCCAAGAAATATTCCTTCGTCTACCTTAGAGTCGAACTTACCCAAGTTATCCTTGGTGTTCAGGATAAAACGATATCCAAAAACTTTAAAATATGAAATGTTTGGAATTATTCCAAACCATAATTCATAAGGGGTTTTCTTCAAGATAGGTCGAATTAACACCCTATTCAAAATATGACAGGCTATACTAATAGCTTCTGCCCAAAAATATTTAGAAGATTATGCTGATTCAGCATGACTCTAGCCATCTCGCTTAGAGTATGATTCTTTCGCTCCATAATACCATATTGTTGAGGAGTTCTAGGAAAAAAAACTCGTAGTAGTGTCCACTATCATCACAATACTTTTTGCAATCGGTATTTACGAATTCATCGCCATGATCACTTCAGATTCAAGTAAGCATGAAGCCTTTTTCATTTTGTACCTTTTTGTAAAATATTTGAAATAAAAAATGACATCACTTTTATTTGATAAAAAGAGAAAACATGTACAACGAGAGAAATTGTCAACTATAACAAAGGCGTAGAGTTTACCACCAAGACAGGCGACCCTACTAGGACCGAATAAATCCATATGTATTAACTACAAAGGTCTAGAAGTACTTATAGCATTTATGGACTTAAATGAAGACCTAGTTGCTTTATTTATTTCACAGTCAGCACATACCATATCTCTTTTGAATGTAATCTTTGAGAGTTCTTTTACCAGCTTTTTGGTGCATAGTCGTGAGATAGTTTCCATATTTGCATGTCCTAGTCTCTTGTGCCATAGCCAGCTTTCATCTTGATTGGCTACTAGGTACTTTCCTGCATTATTAGTACTTTCTAAAAATAAGACATAACTATTGTCTTTCCTAATCCCTTCATATATGGGATTATCAGATGACATATCATATATAGAACATTTGTCCTTTACAAAGTTGATACCATAACCATTATCTGTCAAATGACTTATGCTCACTAGGTTATATTTCAATTCTGTAACTGGACAGACATCTTTTATTACTGGATATGGAAACATACCAACAGTGCCATTACCAATAATATCATCTCTCAGATTATTGTCGAAGAAAACATACCCTTTCTTTTTCATCGATAGCGTAGCGAATAAGGATGCATCACCAGTCATGTACCGCGAACATCCGCTATCGAGTATCTACTTGCTTTTACCATGAGAGGGTTGAGGGTCCACCTACAAAATGAGTAGATGAATCCTTTGATACCCATTTCTTCAAGGGTCCTTTTTGATTAGTCTTAGGAAACAAAGCAAGTATGTTTGTGTCAACAAGCTTTTTAGATTTGCAATATTGTGATATGTGCCCGTGTGTACCACAATATGCGCATGAGAGTTTTGAAAATGTGCTCTTTACTTCTGTGTCAAAATTATTACGTGTTTTTCTTAGAAACCTCTAAGTGAATAGCATAATTGTGAGTGACGTGTTGCTTACGTGCTTTTTTTGGTTTTTTTTAAGATGTATGCTTGGAATTAGGACTAACCTTAGGCTGTGTAACAAGAATGGCCTGTTTGCCTAACTTGATCTCTAACTTTTTAGAGACTGCATAAGACTCCTCATATTTGACAGTCATATCTAAGAGTCTTTGCTCAGTGACTAAATGTCATCTTTTCTCTATGTCATAAAGTTTTTGCACTTTGACATAGTCTCTTTCTTTCTTCTCAATAGTAAGAATAGCCTCGTGATAGTCTACTTTAAGCTTGGCAATCTCTTTCATGTTACCGATAGTAGACGCCTCTTTAATATCTTCGATAAGATTAGACAGTCTAACTATTTTGGTTGTGTGTGTCTTAATCTCTTTGGGAGATTACTTGTCCTTGTCTAACACATTTTTGTGTTCATCAAGTAGTTCGCTAAAGAAATTTTCCAGTTCATCGAAAGTAAAATTATCGTACAGAGGGTTTGAGGATACCTTGTCAGAAGCCATTAGATAGACATTTGAAGTGCTGCTAGGTCTATCCTCCTTCTCTGACTCACGGGCCTCATTTTAGTGCCATATGCTTGCATTAGCCTACTTTCGACCTGTGGTAGCTTTTCTGCTTGATCTTGATCGGTTGTACGGTATGCTTTTCTTTGAAAATGGACAGTCCTTCTTTATGCCTCCTATTTTCTTATATCCAAAGCAAATTATCACTTTTTCGTTACTCTTGTGGATGTCTTTCTTCTTTCGGTTTAATCTCTCAAACTTTAAGAATTTTCTGAAATTCTTGACGAGTAGGGCCTATTCTTCACCATCAGATGATTCTTCATCAGATTCATTGTATGAAACTCTTCAAGCTTGTGCTTTGAAGGATATAGATTTCTCCTTGGGAGTAGCTTCTTCAAACTCTTGTAAGTCCAGTTCATGGGTCATGAGCTTTCCTATTGTCTCCAAAGTTATCGTGGTGAGATCATTTCCTTCTATGATCGCAGTAGTCTTTGGGTTCCAATTCTTTGTTAGAGCCCGTAGACCTTTATGATCTTCTCATGATTGCTGTAATCCTCAAGAGATTGTAAAGGATTAGTTATATCGAGAAAATGAGTAAATATATGTGTAATTGACTCAACGAGTTTCATCTTAAAGGACTCGTACTCCTGTGTCAGTCTACTGAATTTGGATTCCTTCACTTGGGAAGTTCCTTCGTGAGTTACATCAAGAAGTCTCTAAATTTTATTAGACATTGTACAAGTAGATACGCAATTGAACTCAGTTTTTTTAATTTAATAGAATAGTGCGTTGATGGCTCGAGCATCTAGGCTAGGTTGTGTCTTTTCATGCTTAGTGTATTTGTCATACGGCTTGACTACTAATTCACCATCAACTAGTATTCTAGATGGTTTCTTGTAACCATCTATAACTATCGACCAAAGATCGAAATCGAGTGACTTAAGAAAGAAACTCATTCGTGTTTTACACTATGTGTAATTCGTTCCATCAAATAATGGGGGTATATTCGTAGATTGCCCTTCACCGTTGAATATAGATTTAACGACTACCATGGATATATATTCTTTAGAGTGGTTATGTATATGTATAACCTGTTCTAAAACCAATTGTAGGACCGTTGAACACTTCTAGAGGGAAGGGTGAATAGAGTGTGTGTGTGCAGCGGAAATAAGCACCAATTAATAATTTAAGCAGTTATAAAGACTATGGCCGATATAAAAGACAATAAATAAATGCAGTAAAGTAGGAGATCAGATAATCAAACTCAGTGAACATTGCGATGTATACTGGTCTCCCTCTGAGAGGACTACTCCAATCTTGAGTACTCTTGCTCGATGTTAATCTACTATTCACAAGTTAACTTAGAGGTTGTAGTCCCTTTACAACTTCGTGGTGACCAGCGCATGAACGACTCCACAAACTGATTTCCAAAAACTATAGTATTTTCTGAATTGCAACCTCTGATACAACTCTTCTGAACCAAAACACTAGATCGAATAGAACTGTATTGGCTTTGGCTAAGAGTGGTATTTAGGCAAGATTTGAAAAGCTTTTGCTCGTTGAAAATACTTTAGAAGAATAGAGAGGAGAGAGTGAATGAGTGATTTGGAAAGGTGAAAATCATTCTCTATTTATAGTATTTTTCTAGATCAAACTCGGGCAGAGTTCAGGTAGTGTTCGGATGCATGGATCTCACAAACCAATATTGGATGGAGATTTAGTGGCAACTGATTTTCAAATAACCTAGGCCGAACTCGAACCAAATTCAGTCAGAGTTCTGTCAGAGTTTTGTTGGGTCAAAACAGAAAGGAATGGGCCAAATTTGTATAGGTTTGGGGCTTTCTTAGAATTATGGGGTTTTGGGAATTAAATAGGTAGGCTTATTTGGATATGTAGACTGAGAATAACCTAAGCCAGTATAATCCTAATCAATCTCACAATTATTTCCTAGACTCTATGAAATTGTAAAAAACAGAATAAAATATAAAAAGTCTTTATCTTCAGTGCGATTGATCTATTGATTACGATGCAATGTACTGTAATTCAGGTAGTAGGTAGCAGTAGGACGTGGATGAACTTCTTTGTTTAAAACCTGTAGCAGTTTGTATATTTTGTGTATCAACCAAAGTTATCGTTGATTATGAAAATCAGGTGTGACTACTAGCCAATGGGCCAACAGGGCTTACCCACAACTGGTGCTACCAGAAAAGGAGGATTTATGAGGTAAGATTTGATGTCGTCAAATGCCATTTGACACTCTTTATTCCAGACATAAGAAACTCCCTTCTTTATAAGTTTGGTGAAGGGTTGGAATCACCTAGAAAGATTTGCTATGAATCTTCTGATATATGCCAGACGTCCTTATAGACCCCTAATTTCTCTAAGATTCTTCGGAGGACGCATATGATGGTAGCTTTGGTTTTTTTAGGGTCAATGTGAATACCCTTTGCAGTGATAATGAAGCCCAGGAATTTGTCGCTAGAAACCCCAAGAAAAGATTTAGTCGAGTTCATCTTCAGTTGATGTGCCCGCATAAGATCGAAGACTGTCCTTAGATCTTACAGGTGATCGCCTCGCCGGTGAATTTTAATAGCGAGATCATTAACATAACATTCGACTGTCTTGCGATGATGTTTGCAGAAGAAGGTGCTGATATTTCGTTGGTACATTGTACCTGCATTCTTTAATCCGAAGGGCATCACTGTATAACATAAAACCCCCTTTAAAGTTTTGAACGATGTATATTTCTCGTCATCTAGGAACATCTTGATTTGATTGTAGCATGTGTATCTGTCCATGAAGGACATGCGTTCAAAGGCACAGGTGTTGTCGATCATCACGTCGGGGATCGAAAGGAGAAACTCACCCTTCGGATAGGCGGAGTTGAGGTCCCGGAGGGCAATATAGACTCGAATTTTTCTATTCCTTTTAGTAACGGGGACAATATTGGCCACCCATTCTGGATGTTACACCTCGTGAATCAACCCACTTGTTATGAGTTTGTTCACTTCTTTCTCAATAGCGTCCATGATGTTGGGACGAAAGCGTCAAAATTGTTGCTTAACAGGCTTGGCATTGGGTAGAATATTAAGTCGGTGCATTGCGACTTGTGGGTCGAACCTGGCACGTCTTCATAGCTTCAGGCAAAGTTGTCAATGTATTCCTTGATAAGTTGCACCAAGGATTCCCGGTCTTCTCTTGACAGGCTTTTGCTAATGAAGATGGGTTTGTACAATGATTCATCGCCCGAGTCGACTTGTTCGACTTCATCTTCTGTGGAAGGTTTTCGTTTTTCGAAGTGAGATTCCCATTAAGATCCTAGGCATTGGGCCCAAGGTTTTTCTTCGAAGAATTCCATCGTCTGATCCTCATCTTCTTTTAGAGGATGTGCGGATGTCATGTTGACTGACAACACTTTTATGAAGATTGAGCCGATGTTGGTGTCAGAGCTCCAAGTAGAAGCTTCAGATGAGTGAGAATGAACCACAGCCTATGTTTCTGAACTCTCTGGGGTTATCAGAGGCGTAACATTTCCTACCCCCATCGGGTGCGGTGGTAGTAGTCTTGAGGCTTCCCCTTTGGAATGAAAAGTCTTAGGGGAGGGCATCGACCTTTCCCGTACTTCAAGCCTTTACCATTTTTTAGGTCGTAACCCATCTTTTGGATGAGATACTTTGCTTGACTTTTGTAACGGTACATTTGCATTCTACCATTATCCAGCTCTGGTTCGACTGGAGGGAGGTCTGGATGACGTTCCACTTTGCCAAAGATGGTGGAGTTTTCGTTCTTTTTCTGGATGGAACTATATAACAGACTCCTCGGTATGGGACGATCTGATTTACGTTGTTGACAGTTGTTACTTGTTTTTGTAACGACCCTAAGGCATTATATAGAGTATACATAGCATTCCAAGGTGGAAAATTAGAGTAGTTCAAAGACAGTCTTTTGTTAATAAAATAAGGAATCTTGTTCTGAAGAATTACATCATCAAGAGAATATGCATCTGTGTTAGCAGATATTTACTCTCCTAACTCTTCATCTGTCAGAACGGGGATAGTCGTTTGAGGAGGTACAGGAACCTTTCACCATATCTTGGCTACTAGTGGGGTAGACGTCTTGGCAGGAGGGGTTTCCAGAGACCTTTTCGGGGGTCTGACCTTGATAGGTTGCTGAGCCCAACCTGGGAGTTTGACGACCAAAGGAGCCAGATTTTTTCCATGCAACTTGGCTGCGAGAGGAGCTGACAATGGGGAAGTTTTCCTTTGAGTCGCACCTTCAATGGCGCTTCAGTCACCACATCAGCCTTTGCTTCGGCTTTTGCTTCATCATCAGCATTATTGGCCTCATTGTCCAAGTGAACTGACTTGTATATATCAGAGTCAGTGAAGAATGCTTTGACCCTTTTCAAGGGATCGACGTCAATGAACTCCGTCCTGACGATGCCATTGCTATACGTATTTCATGCACTAGTGGAGGGTAGACGACATGACCATGTATTCGTCTATCAACGAACGTTGCAGCAAGATGTTGTAGAAGATATCTATTCGTCCATTGGTCATGGTCGAACCTGATTTTAATAATTGATCTAACCATGTCTCGATATAAGGGCTACTTGGACTACTGCTAAAATATTCTACCATTTTGTACAAGACTGAAGCTGTTTTTGCCTTATGAGTTTGTATTTTATATTCAATATAACTTTTATATTTATTAAGTCTAGGAATACTTTGTACACCAAGTTGTACTGGCAAATAGGCTACCCTAAAACATTTTTAAAATATCCTATGTTTTGAAAATAGCCCATTTTACAAAAGCTCCTAACTGCTTACACTTTTCAATAAACCAAAACCCAAAATCAGTTTTACAAAATGTTCCAAAAATAAAAATTGGCCCTAGGAGAATTTGGCCAGAGTTCGGCCAGAATTCGTTTATTGTCGTTTGGATTTTGAACTTGGTCCTTCTGTAGTTGCGGATGCAACAGCTATTTGTCGAAATTTTTTTAAAGAGTTCTGTCCGAATTTTGCCAGAATTCTGTCTTTGGAAAACCTATAAATAGAGAAGAATTTCAATCATTTAACTCACTCATTCACTTTCTTATCTCTTCTCTCTAAGCTTAAATGTCTTCGAAAGTATTTAAAGCTTTTATTTTTAAATCCTAAGCCAGTTACAATCCTCTAGTCAATTTTCCTGTGCGGTACGGTCTTGAAGTTTCAGATAGATTGTAATCAAAGGCTTGATTGAAGAAAGACACTTCACAATTGTAGTTGGTCGACTACTTCGTATAAAAGCTTGCATTGTAGAAGTTGCAAGGACTTCGTTTGAAAACTTATAATATTTTCTAATAGTGGATTCAACTGGAAGCTAGAGTTCTTCCGACTAGAATAGTCCTCACAAGAGAGAAACCAGTATACATCGCCGTCTTTGTGTTTGCTTTCTGATCTCTGTCTTTACACTTACATACTTGTGATATATTATTTGTGATCTTGTTGTTAACATTTTAAATTAGCTAAATTCTGTTGCCTACTCTATTCACCCCCTTAGAGTATTGCGCTTTACAATTCGTTCCTACAATTGGTATCAGAGCGGGTTATACAGGTAAAATGAGGTAACACTGCTATTATATTCTTTATTATTTCAGCTGTTACATAGATTATAGAATAACACATGGCAACTGTGAAATTCACAAGTGAAGGCCAAGCCACAAATAGACCTCCATTTTTTGATGGTACAAATTACACATACTGGAAAATACGGATGAGTTTCTTCTTAAAATCTCTAGATTTTGACTTATGGTCTATTGTTATTGATGGCAATAAAAATCCTGCACGTATTCTTGTCGAAGGGGAGTTGGTTGAGAAACCCCATGACAAGTATACTGAGGCTGAAAAAAATAGGCCAGTTTTGATGCACGTGCTATTAATGCTTTATTTTGTGCCTTAGATAGGACTGAATTTAACATGGTGTCTACGTGCACAACATCAAGTGAGGCATGTAAACTTTTCGAAGTGACTCACGAAGGCACGACGCAAGTTAAGGAGTCAAAAATTAGTAGACTTACTCAGGAGTATGAGACATTCAAAATGAAGCCAAATGAATCCGTCACTCAGATATTTATAAGATTTCTGGATATTGTAAATCCTCTATCTTCATTAGGCAAGGAATACAATAACCTTGAGAAGATTCACAAACTTTTACGAGCTCTCACGAAGAACAGGATTCCGAAGGCTACGACAATCATTGAAGGGAACGACCTCACAACTATGTCTCTGGAAACACTCATGGGTAAGCTACTTACTCAAGAGATGGAACTTCAAGACTGATGATGTTACACCGAAGGAGAAGTCGATCGCTTTCAAAGCTCAACATAAAAGAACTGTCGAAGATAATTCCGATGACAGTGATTCTGACTCAGAAGATCAAGCTCTCCTAGGAAGAAAGTTTAAGAAGTTCATGAGATTCAATAGAAGAACAAAGGAACACAACAACAACAACAACGAAAGAAATCCTATCTGCTACGGTTGCAAGAAGAAAGAACATATGAAGAAGGACTGTCCAACAACATCATTATCATCCAGGAAAAGCAAGAAGTATGACAAAGGTTACCTGAAGAAACATCATCCAGAAGGTACGCCAATACGAGCATATAGCATGAAAGTGAAGCCAGCGACTTAGATAAACAATCAGATGATGCTGTAAATATATGCATAATGGCATTCGATCAGGTACATACTAACCCCCTGTTTGATTCATATGATGATTCTACCTTTGAGTAATTAGGTGAAGCCTTTTGTGACCTCTTAGGTGATTACAGAAAACTGCGTAGCAAATATCAAAATTCAAAGAAGGTACTCAAAGAGTACAAAGGTGAAATAGGAAGACTTACTGACCTACTAGCTGATGTTAGAAGTAATGATAATTCTAGTGAGGTAGGTGAGCTTTCTTATGTTAAGTTGTTACTACACGAGACCACAAGGCTATCCGAAGAGAAAGACAAGACCATTACCCAATTAGAGGATGATCTACTCAAAGAGAAGAAGAGTCTTTAGCAAGCACTAATTAGGAATGATGCACTTACTGCTGATTATAGTTTATTGTATGACACTTCCAAAAAGTTCAAAATTAGGTTAGGAAAACAGCCTGAAGTTGATGCTTCCTATCCTAGCACGTGTCACTTACCGAAACATCAGAACACTGTCAAACCCAACATTGTCAGACCAAACCAAACTAAACCTTTGGCCAAGAAGACTAACAGGTATGCATTCTATTATACTAGAAAACCAAGACCTACAAATTATACACAACACACTGCTTCTAACACTCAATATACTAAATGTCATTATTATGGAACCATTGGTCATATCTTTTCGCATGTAAAGTTAGAAAGTTAGTTGATTTAAAAATATGTACATGGATATCGAGAACTAATATTTCAGGACCCTACAAGAAATGGGTACCAAAAGTTTCATCTGCAAATTCTTTTGTAGGTGGAACACCCTTCACATGCTAGAGTAAATGGATCCTCGACAGCAGTTGCTCACGGCATATGACCGGTGATGCTTCATTATTCGCAACACTGTCGAAGAAGAAAGAAGGATACGTTTCCTTTAGTAATAATCTTAAAGGGTATATAGTAGGTATCGAAAATATTGGTAAGGCTCCTTATCCTGTGTTTAAAGATGTCTGTCTAGTTACCGAGTTAAAACATAACCTATTCAGCATAAGCTATTTAGCTAACCATGATTATGGTATTAACTTTGTCAAAGACAAATGTACTATCGTTGATAGCTCGACTGGTAGTACTATCTTTGAAGGTCTCAGGAAAGTCAATATATATGTTTTCTATTTGTTAGAAGATAGTAACAAAGCAGGTAGATGCTTAATGGCTAAGAGTGATATAAGTCAAATATGGCATAGAGACTCAGCCATGCAAATATGGACACAATTTCAAGACTATCCACAAAGAAGTTAGTACGAGGCTTACCAGATATTACTTTCAAGAAGGACACGGTTAGTAGTGAACATAAAATGAACAAAGCTACCCGATCCATATTTAAGTCCAAGAATGCTATAAGTGCCACTAGACCTTTACAATTACTGCATATGGATTTATTTGGACCTAGTAGAATTGCTAACTTAGGTGGTAAATTATATGTCTTTATAATAGTAGATAATTTCTCTAGATACACGTGGATATATTTTCTTGCATGCAAGAATGATGCATTGTCAGAATTCATCTCCTTTTGTAAGAAGGTTCAGAATAAAAAATAATTCATGATCCCTCATATTCGAAGCGATCATAGTGTGAGCCCCTAAACCAAATTAATATTATTATTGTTATAATGATTAGATTACCACATTCACTACCCTAAATAGTACCATTATTACTATTACACCTGTACAAATTTAGTTAACCCAATTATCGTCCAATCCCGAAACCCTTTGAAGCACTATATGAAGGCTTACGGGACCGAGCAATCCCTTTCCACAAACCCTAAATTCTTTCTGCGCCCCTGAAGTTCGAAAGGATCGACGTGTTCGAGAGGAGCATTGCCAGGAAGAACATCCATGTCCCTCACAGGTAATCTTTGGTCCTGTAAGCAAAAAACTCTCTGATTCTTCAATCGTAATTAAACTTGATATTGTTCTCAATAGTAACATAAATGATTGTGTTAATGTTAAAGATAAAATAGATGAAGAGGGATTGACTCTAGATCAGGGAAGTAGGAGATGTTAAAGTATCAGATACCAAGTGTATCAGGAATAAGTAGATATTGTGAACTATGGGTGTTCGAGGTGCATAAGTATGCACGACATCATTGAGAGATTCCTGCGTGTACAGAGGTAGTCGCCTCTGGAGTTCAGCAAATAGACATGTGTATTCAATGTGTTAACAAATACGTATCGACATAAACTGTTGCGTGTGCCCAGCGCGTCTGCATCCTTTTTCCAGTTTTAAAAACTCGGGCACGATAGGTTAACGATTAGATAAATTAGATAACAGAGTATAGGCAAGTCACGCATACCCCATCACCTGGCCAACTCTAATAGGAACCTAATGAGGAATCTGAAGACAAAGATAGCAGAGGTGTGGCATTGTAGTTTATGTCAATAGCCTCTGCTGTTTCGACTAGATTATCACCTGTATTCGATCACTCATGTGTTAAAAATCTCTGTGTCAAAACACATACATCAGGACACCCTTATATCAGTTGCACATATACTAGCTTATGCCTAAACATCATAGGTAAATACCTAAAATACAGTTAGGATAATGGGAATAACCTACTTTGAACAAATATGAATGTGGGTCGTGTAACTAGTGTAGATGCATGGCTATACTGCCTATAATATCTATCTCAAAAAGTCATTAGCAAGATTGGTATACTTGTACGTTGTATTATGAGTAAAGGTAAAACAGAGTGAAATCAATACCATACAAGGCAAAGTCTGCCACAGAGACCTGTACTCGAAATGAGATGGCAGGCATCAGTCTGAAAGAGGGTTCAATCCCATGTAGATACATAGGAGATATCCAACTATGGTAGCAGGAGATGCATCTCAAATTAGATGTGTATCAGTGGTGTGGGGCATGAGATGCAAACCCAGGAGGAGAGTTCTCTGTGCCCATGTTCAGCAGTACACCAGGCCATATGGGTGTATATAGGTATGTATCAATTGGTCGTGACATGGGAGGTTTCCTTTGTGCCGAATAAATACTGATGTGTTAGATGCTTCCCTGTATCAAATTGACACCAGTAGGTATCAGACCTATGTAAGTATTAGATAGGTGTTTTGACAGTATAGATTTGGGAAACATGGGGGGATGTATAGATGTCATCCAAATTGAATAATGCTCAACCTGTTGCTGCTGTTCCTACTGCTATTCATTCATTCTTCACTCATCAGTAAAGTGGATTATGATGATAAAGAAGTTCGTAATAGGAATCACTATAGCGGATATCTCAATTTTGAACTATGGTGAGGCTATTTGTTGTAGCTTATTTCTCATGATTAGTGGAAAAGGGGGAATCTGAGCCTCTTCTCTTTCCTTTTTCCTATTTCTATTAGTTGTTTTGTTTACCCTAATCTTTGTTGCCTATCTTCTTTTCATTTTCCCCTAAATTTATATTTGCCTTATGTTCATCTTTATGTACTACTAAAGCACATCACTGGGCTATGCTCAATGTTGTGTAATTTACAAACATCTTTGTTCCATCAAACATCTGGTATTCATTTTATACGGTGGAAGTAGCCATAATATCCACATAAGTGCCTTATTTCACACAATAAGGCAATGTATATAGGAATGCCTGTATAATAAACTAATTATAGGCATGGATGGTCGCATATGCCATTAAACCATCTAAGGGGATATCTATATGCATGAAACAACAGTGCCACAACCCATAGGCCAAAGCCTAGTGAGGTAAGTCTAGTTGGGGTGAGTACTACTGAAAATATATTGAGGGCTTAGTAAACATAGACATTAAAATAAAATATTATTATAATATAAATAAAGTAAATTAACTTCAAAGAATTTGCTAGAAATGTTCTCAGAAATAATTCCATTTTTTTCTAATCATAATTTCAAATTTGAAATAAAATAGTGTTATCATAAAAAAATGCAAATGATTTCTATATAATATAAAAAGAAAAATTATATAAATATATTTCTAACTAACTATATTTCTAACAAAATAAATAATAAATAGTCAATAAAATAAATAGTATATAATGTAAAGTAAAAATGAAAGTAAAGTAAAAATGAAAGAAAAAATTGAAATTCTATTTATGTTATGAAAATAAATAGAAAAAAAATATATTATGTACATGTATCAGCCTAGAGTATAGAGGCATCAAGGTTAACAACTTAATTACTACCAGATCATGGGTGAATCTAAGTAAAGGGATTTAGATTAAACTTGGTAGGCCTATGTACCTCTGATCATAATAAGCAGTTATATAGGTGCAGGTATATACAAGCCAGGATAATGAATAGGCAGCCAATATAGGTATATCTATGTAATCAAATTAGGAAAAATGAGGATGGCAAGTATTGTTTAGTAATAACTGTAGACAAGTCTACCTGTAAGGGTTACAAAAAGAAACTAGAAGCCTAATAACAAATATATATGATTGGTGGTCAAATTCTTTATTTACAGCTATTAATCCAATTAATTCATAATATAGGTTTTGGAGACTTTGACTCAGTATCTGACCCGTATCTGCAGCTCAGGACCACAGGCAAGTGCACTCTTTGATTTGCTTTCAACTCTGATAGTTTTGTTCAGTACATATTATACATATGCTCCTTTGCTTGATGACACGATTGACACACGAGATAGTAACATGGACCCCAATTTATTATATTCTTGTCTTTTCTTACCTTTGTGTTTCGTGACTTGTCTGGGCCCATGTATACTGGTCGGGAAGGGAAAATATTTTAGAAGACGTGTGAACTACCCTTTCTATCCTCCGTGTCTTTCATGGAGAATAGCAGTCGCACATTTCACGTGCGGGGTGCCTGATTTATCCCCTAGCCGTTCACATGTCGAAACAGATATTTCAACGCACATAGATAGTTGTTTTTTATTATTTCTTTACATTTCACCACTTGCCATGTTATCATGCTTTTACATTCTTTCTAGTTGACATACTATGTTCTGCGATTCATGCTTTCATTCTAGATATACCATATCATCAGCTTACTTTCTAGTTTCTTTCACGTATGCTATTTTCATGCACTATCGAATCTATTAAGTTGCGAATAGCTTTTTGGTTTTTGTGCTTGTTCCATTCCTGACTGGAAAACCAACATTTTTAGGTAATGAGTTAGAGGATTTCTGTACCACATATTATGAGCATACTACAGATCCCGATTTTGGCACACAAGACGAACTGGAGGATGCTTTTGCGGAGTTATCCGCTACAGATGGTTTCAGTAGACTTTATTTAGTATTCTCACAGATTTGTTTAGTTTGAGACTTTTAGGTATTATTTCCATTTTGAGATTCATGAGTTGATTTGTGGGTGTTCTCTAGTACATTTCATTTTTTTTGGAGACTATGTCACTTTAGTATGTTTTGATCTATCTTGGAGTTTTGTCAGATCAATTATTATTGTAGAAGCATGGAATTTCACAACCAGAAAGCCCATGCGCCAGACACTACATGCGCCAGAACTCAGATGAAGAACTTCACAGCAAATTCAATAATTATAGACATTTGAAGAAGGACTTTTTATTTATATATAAAAGTCTATTACATGTCTAGAAAAGGTTGTACAAAGGAGAATTCCTACAAAGGAAAGAGCCTAAAGTCTACAGCCAGCGGCCATCATGCGCCTTCAGATAAGTGCAAAGGCCACCATGCGTCTCCAGATAGGCGCAGCATCACTATGCGCCACCAGTGAGGCGCAGCAGATATCATGCGCCTCCATCCAGGCGCATCCCATCATCTCTTCAGCACCTCAGTTATGTGCATCCCTTCAGCCAAATTCTTCCAGCCAGGCTCATCTGGCCGAGCAGAGCCCAGTTATGTGCCGCTCTTCCAACCAGGCTCGCCCGATAAATGCTTCGACACAAAGCATTTAACCCTCTGGCTGGAACCAAGGAAGAGAAGAGCACCGCAAATGCTGTGGCCAGGGGAGGCTTCGAAAGAGCCTCCAAAGCCGAAGGAAGACCGTGATCGAAACCATGGCTAAAGGAGCAGCTTTCGACACGATCAAAGTGGGGAAACCCCACTTTGCAGGAAGAGAGAGCCTTGCACCGCCATTCCGATTTACGGCTCTTCCGGAATAACGGAGACGAGGCTCGAGCATCCTTATCTTTGGATGCAACAGGCACCTTCCGCCTGCCTCAGAAGCCCTCGACTCCATCTTTTGGATGTAACAGTCACCTTCAAGTGCATCGAAGACAACACAGCGTCTCATCTTCACCCTCGGGAGCACTTCGTCAGCAGAATGCACCCGTATGTTCAAATTTATATTGGAAGTACGTGAGGGAATGAGAAGCAAATCTTCTCTCCATGCCACTATTTATAGGCCGGGCAGATCAAACCCACGCGCCAAGTGGATGGCCCTCCGAATTCCGTGCAATGAATTTACATTAAATGGATGAACCGGACGCCTCGAATTCAGCCAAACGGCTATTTATAGTACTCGAAGAGCGAGACAGCCGCATCATTAAAAGACATGTCCGATGCGCCAGCCAGACAGCGCATCACACGGACGCGCCCTTCGGCGTCAGGCGCATCATACAGACGCGCCCTACAGTACTCGGCGCATTATAGAGGATGCGCCCCCACACATCTCCATACCGAGTGGAACGCCAACCGACGCACCCACTCAGCTGTCCATCGAACGTCACCAACATTAAATGCTGAACTGACAGAGTTGGCAGCACGCCTCCTAAAGTCTGAACAAGTGACAGCTTTTTCAGAGAACGAAGCATCGGCAACGTCAGCATCATCATGACTCCAACGGCTACTGCCACGTGGCCATCCGCATGCGCCTCTACGGCCATGCGTCCATCCGCATGTGCCTCTACGGCCATGCGTCCAAACCCGCATGCGCCTCTACGGCCATGTGTCCAAACCAGCATGCGCCTCAGACTGCTCTCTGATCCCGAAAGACAGAAGGAAAGTCGCCTGCATGCGCCTCAAAAGCCATGCGCCCCAAATGGTTTATAACTCCTAAAGGTTATGAGCCGCAGCCTCCTCCTACGCCCAATCCAAGGCACAGCCCACCAGATCAGTCCTCTCCACCAAATCCGAGATCTTCGAACCATGAGTCGACGACACGTGTCTTTTGACTCAACTCGTCCAAGATTTCAGCAACGGAAAGATCTTCTCCCTGCTACGTGCCGGCTCACCACAGCAGCATGAAGAGTTCTCCCCCTCGATCAGGGCGCAGCATCCATGCGCCTCCATCAGCAACCTCCACGTGGCGTTCCCACACCGGCGCATCCTACATGCGCGCATGAGCAGCCAGCCTGCAAAACTATAAATAGAAGGGTCATCTCCTTCATACACAGACAGAGACTCAGAACAGAAGACTCACAAAAATAATCCACAACAGAGAATCACCAGAGAGGCAGTTCTAGACACTCAACGTCTTACTCCTCTCAGCAAGCTCCAGCACCCAGAGCAATCAACACCTTCAGAGAACCGATAACCGCCGTCAGCCGGTCAACGGAGTCAACGCATTACCACTCGCTCCATTGACACTAAGGACCCAGCTTAAACAAAAGTGTACTCCTAGGACTACATCTAAGTCCTATATTGTATCACTGTTCTGTTTGTATTAAGATTTCAATCAAAACAATTTTAATGGCAAACAAGCTGGCGACTCTGCTGGGGACCTCTTTCTCCTCTACCGAGAAAGTCGTGTCACAGGCCGACGACGTGAAGGTGGGCTCCTCCCACAAGATGCTGGTAGTGCGCCTCAATCAACAGGCGTACGAGGAGTTCATTTCTGAAGGAAGTGCGAGTCCTTCGAAGCGGCTGTCGAAGCCGAAGAAGACCTGCGCAGTCTGGGTACGCAAAGTCGACGCCTCGGGCACCACCGTTGAAGGGGATGCGCCCATCCAGCCTTCCCATCCTGCTGACGTCCTCAACAGTCAAGGTGCGCCCGCTGATGCAGCGCATCTCTCGGGGAAGCGTGCGGCTGACCACGTTCCCCAGCCATCTTCCTCTCAGGCGAGGAAGATACGTCGACGGAGCAGGGGCGCAGCCAATGCCCCGCGCATTACTTCTGATGCGCCACAACGAGCCTCTGTCTTCGACAGACTCACTCGCTGTAATGGCGAGGAGAATTTGGATGCTGAGTACTATGCGCCCCAGCGGGCAGGTACGAAGAAATCCAAGGCGGCACGGGCCACGCGCCACAAACGTGCTATGCCAGCAGCCGGCCAGAGACACGCGCTTACAATCACGCGCGCTGCCGATGGCAAGCTGTACAAGGTTGACTCAAGTGCTCCCGCACTGACAACGAGTCGACCTTCAAAGTCCTCATCTCACTTGGGCGCATTCACTGCGTGCACAACCAAGCCGAGAGAGGCAAACTCAGTGGTCTTGAACTCCCGCGCCTCCTCTGGTTGTGCGTTTGAGGTCCGTTCAAGTCACTTCAAATGCTGTGGTTCTCCCACTACTGATCGTGATGCCTGCTTGGTATTAGATCAGGGGGCGCAGCACTCACCCGACCACCCCGGCGCTTGGCCCTGCCATGCGCCTGAGAGGGGTGTGAGGGTAGCACTCTCCTCCAACGACTTGCGCAACGTGATCACTCACAAGCGCCGGTCAGGAGAGTTGACCAACAAGCATGATGCGCCTCTCACGGGACACACTTGTGCAGTGGTCACCATCAACTGCTGTTGCAAGACGGCAGTACCGCCAAAGCAGTCGGTCTTCCAATGGCTACAATCATCGACACCCCTCCGACATCGCCTTGGGACGAAGGTGTCAGCAGAAGAGGAACTAAAGGTTGCTTCATGCAACGTGATCTCCAACTCCTCAGCTGTCCGGAAGACGACTGTCAATTCCTCGTCTTCATCCAAAAGCCAGTCGAGGAAAACCAAGGCAGCTGTCACGACCTCTGGAGTGTTCGAAGGCACTCGGTCGAGGAAGAAGTCCTTGGAGGAAGCTGGGGGTAGCCAGACCCTTGTTGAGCCTCCTTCCGAAGACGAAGATGTCCAAAGCACAGCTGCGGCGGATCTTCATCAAAGCGAAGATGGCCTCCCTGAAGCCCCTCAAAATGACGATGTCCTCCAAGACACCGCCGGGGGTAGTACTGAAAATGAAGAGGCCCTTCAAGACAGAGCTGAGGGCAGTCAGGCCCTTGCAGATGCGCCTGTCGAAGACGAACTCCAGAATGTGGCTGGGGGTGGCCAAACACCAGGAGAAGTAACTCCCCCACATGAGAGTGAGGCTGAGAGCGAAGCCTCAACTAATCCATCCACTTTCGGCCGTGTCATGACAGTATACATGACCGGGGGTGATCTTGAGGCTGATGCGCCGCCACAGGACATTGTCCAGCGCATAGACTCGTTAGAGGGAGGACTCAAAACCCTCTCTGCCTCAATACAAGCACTGACTCAAGCAGTGTTTGAGATGCGGTCGGCCTTGATCAGGACACCTTCAAATGGTCCCGACCCAGGAGCTAATGGAGAGTCAAGTGTGCCCCTCCAGCGGACACCCTCAGACACAGAAGCACCCCGGACATCGGAGCCCTCAAACGCTCCACTCCAGGTGGTACCTCCTTTCCCGGCTCCTAGCTCCACGGAGGACGTGGTCGAAATGATCAAAGATCTGCGGGAGCGCTTCGAGTCCAAGAACAGGCAGGAGGAACGCCAGAAGATGGGCATTCCCCAGCCTTATCCCCTTGAGTGGAACAAGGTGGTTTATCCCCCAAAGTATAAACCACAAACACTCACGCCATATGACGGGAAGGACTCTCCACGACGGTACCTGATGTACTTCCAGTCGCAGACAGGCATCTTCCGAAGGAGGACGCACTCCTCACCAGCATCTTTGTTGGGGCCCTGAAAGGGGTGGCGTATGACTGGTACTGCAGCCTCCCCGATAATTCCATATCGTCCTTCGACGACCTGACACGCCTCTTCCTCGACCGCTTCTACGACGGTGGGAAGGACATGACGATGGCGTCTCTCATTGAGATACGCCAGAAGGACAAGGAAACGGTTCGGGCATTCATCGAACGCTTCCGTCAGGCCTGCTTCAGGTTACCTCCAGGCATGCCAGAACATGCGCTTCTCTCCGCTTGCAGTATGAACTTGCTGCCTGCAGTAAAGCTCTGGCTTAACTCTACTCCCCCTCCCGATTGGAGCTCCCTAATCATTGAAGCTGAAGCTGCAGAGAAGAAGGCGGCCAATGTACGTCTTCTGGGTGTTAGCTTCCCCGCCTTTGACGATAAGGGGAAAAAGTCCGCAACCAACAATTCCGGACGAGAAACAAAGGGGAAACAGGCATTGACAGTTAATGCCTCGAAGGGCGCATCTGCGCCTACTCAAAAGCCTCCATTGGCACCAAGACCCAAGGAGGTTTATTCATTCAATGATGACGACACCCTGCAACTCTTTGAGATACTGAAGCAGGGTGACAAGATCAAGCTTCCGGACCCGAAGCGGCCCGATGAAGTCGGGAAGGTGGACAACCCAAGGTACTGTTACTACCATCGGTTTGTCGGACACCCGACTAAGGACTGCTACGTCCTCAAAAATTACATCCAGCGCATGATCAATGCGGATGTAATTTCCGTCGATTACGAAGAGAAGACGGTGTCAGCTAATGTGGTGTCACTTCAGTTCGGCACCTTACCGCCGACTACCACACAAGATGGCGTCGTCCCCATCCCTAAGGCGACAATGGAGGTGGTGAATTTGCCACCCACCCGTGACAATGTGAGTGGACTTGTCCCACTCACCACATCTCGAGGAGAGGTCCTCTGGGTTCACCCCGACCTCGTCTCCGAGGTAACTCAATCGGAGGTACGCCCTACCTCCAAAGCAAAAGGCAGGAAGATCAAGTCTTGCCGCACGGTCTCTTCTTCAACGGAAGAGGCGCTTCCTGTGCAGACGCGGGCACAACAGAACTCCCAGCCCGGTGAAGCTGCCGCCGAAGTGGTGCCTCCTGGCACCATCCCTGAGGAGGGTCCATCCAAGCCCTCAGCAGCCAATAAACAAAAGCAAGTGGAGGCCCGCTTCGACAGACCTCTGCGGAAAGAAAATGCTTCGGGGCTAGCCAAGCCCCACAATTTTGACATCCTGGCACAACTGGCCAGTACTCCTGCACGCTTGTCTCTGTTCGAGCTCCTGCGTCTCTCCAAAGACTCCCGAGAAGCTCTTTGCGAAGCTCTGAAGGATGCCGAATCCTTTCTCAGTCAGGTCAAGCAGCCTGAAGACCTCCCAACTACTTGTGCACACTGTCATTGTACGGATGAAGTTATCCCAAACATAACCTTCACCCAACAAGACATGCTGCTCAAGCATCACCGACATAACCGACCGTTGTATTACACAGGATACATCGGTTCGGTAAAGGTGAGCAGGATTCAGATCGATCCGGGGTCTTCCCTAAGCATCATTCCAAAGGCGCTGCTATCAAAGTTGGGGATCCCAATGTACCGGCTAGTGCCCTCCAATACGACCATCAGCGGCTTCAACGCCAGCAAGAGCGAGCCACTGGGCAAGATCCGGCTGAAGTGTCACATCGGCAGCCTCAAAACTGAGGTGACTTGTTATGTGGTGGATGCCGAGGTCAACTACAACATCTTACTCGGACGACCATGGTTACATGAGTACATGGTGGTGCCCTCCACGCTCCACCAATACATGAAATATGTATCCACCAACGGCGTCATCCGGACGGAGTTTGCGGATATCGATCCCTTCAAAGGGATTGAGGCCTACTTCACCGATTTCGACTTGTACAAGCCACTTGACGAAGAGGAAGCCAACGACGCCGATGATGAAGCAGAGACGGCAACAGAGCCGGACTTAGAACCCGAAGCGACTCCTGACGCCCCCTTGAAAATCCGTCTAAAAGGGAGACCACCCCAGAAGGCGCCTCCAATGAGCATCAAGCTATCAGAAAAAGCGCCAGCTCGCGAAGCCCCCCTAAAGATACGCCTCAAGGGGAAGCCACCACAAACAGCGGCTCCCCTAGTGGTAAAATTACAAGGGAAGGCGCCACTCATCGAAGGCGCAACCGAGGCACCCCTCAAGGTGCGTCTTAAAGGCAAGCCGCCGCAGTCATCCAAGATGCCGGAGAGGGCTCACATAACCCTCTCAGACCCCAAAATCGGAGCGGTGGAGGACTCTCCTGATCCGGCCCCAGTGCTTACAGACGAGGAGCTTGGCGAATATATCTCTGCCGATGTAGACGCACCCTCCTTCGACAATGTAATCCCACGGGATAAAATCTCGTACTTTATCAATAATAGAGTGTCTTTCAATTATTCTTGTCTTCCACACTGGAATGCCATGTATACATTAGACAACGCTCTACGGTCGTTGCAAACACAAGTAACGACCGTCTACCATAATCAAATAGTCCCGTCTCAAGGAGTCTTCATAGTCCCTCCACGAAGCCGAGACGAAGGCACCATCATCTCGGGCAAAATCGAGCGTCGTCGGAACCTCCCATCGATCGAGCCCGAACCTGATACAGGCAGAGTACAAGTATATCGATACACGGATGCGGCTAAGCACATCATCCAAAAGATGGGCTACGACCTGAAAAGCAACAAAGGCCTAAACTACGGCAAGGGTCGGCATCTCCCTGTCCGGCTTTCGATGCCCAATGGAAAGCCACAGGATTACTATAATCGGACTCGACGGGGGTTAGGCTATGTCACGCCGCCATCAACTCCAGAGAGTTCAGACGCAGAAGACATAGAACATTCCCACTCATCAGAAGCATCGACGTGGGATTCCGATACCAGTATCGGATCAGTCTTCAGGAAAGTGCTGTCAGCTAACATGACATCGGCGCAACCTCAGAAAGATGAAGGCGAAGGCCAACCGCCGGAACCCTTCGAAGAGGAACCCTGGGCTCAACGCCTAGGAGAACAATGGGAGTCTCGTTTTGAGTTACGAGAACCTCCCATCGAAGACGAAGTCGAGCAAATCGACCTCGGGGATGGGTCTTCTTCTAAACCCATCTTTATCAGCAAAAGCTTGGAAGGAGAAGACCGAGAATCTTTAGTCCAACTCGCTAAGGAGTATATCGACGTCTTCGCCTGGAGCTACGAAGACATGTCGGGTCTCGATCCACAGATCGCGATGCATAGGTTGAACATCTTACCAGATGCCAAACCTATCAAACAACAACAGCGACGCTTCCGCCCGGACATCATAAACGCCATCGATCAGGAGGTGGACAAACTCTTGACCAGTGGCTTCATCCGTGAGGAACAACACCCGGACTGGGTAGCCAACGTCGTCCCTGTCACCAAGAAGAACGGGAAGATACGAGTCTGTATCGACTTCAGGGATCTCAACTCTGCTTGTCCGAAGGATGAATTCCCGCTTCCAATCACCGATGTAAGGATCGACAACACATGTGGCTTTGAACGCATGTCCTTCATGGACGGGTATTCAGGCTACAATCAAATCAAGATGTTCCCCGATGACGCAAAACACACGTCATTCAGGACTCCAAAGGGTGTTTTCTGCTACACCGTAATACCCTTCGGCTTGAAGAACGCCGGTGCAACGTATCAGCGAGCTATGAGCACCATCTTCCGTCAACATCTTCGCAAGACAGTTGAGTGCTATGTTGACGACATCGCAGTCAAGAGCCGCCTCAAAAGAGATCACCTACAGGACCTAAAGACGGTCTTCGATCTCATGCGGGCACATCAACTCAAAATGAACCCCGCTAAATCCTTCCTGGGGGTTTCTAGCGACAAATTCTTGGGCTTTGTCATCACGGCAAAAGGCATTCATGTCGATCCCGAGAAGACTAAAGCCATCCTTAACATGGACCCTCCGAAGAACCTTCGAGAACTTCGGGGCTTACAGGGACGTTTGGCATACATCCGGAGGTTCATAGCAAACCTCTCCGGTAAATGTCAACCCTTTACTCAGCTCATGAAGAAGGGAGTCTCTTATGTCTAGTCAGAGGAGTGCCAAAAGGCTTTCGACGACATCAAGGCTTACTTAACAAGCCCGCCAGTCCTAGTGGCACCTGTCGTCGGCAAACCATTCCTCCTCTACGTCCGTGCCATGGATCATTCCCTCGGCACTTTGCTAGCTCAAAACAGCGATGCAGGCTACGAGCAAGCAATCTACTACCTCAGTCGAACACTCATCGGGGCCGAACACCGGTACAACCCCGTTGAAAAGGAGTGCTTGGCTTTGGTGTTTGCCATTCAGAAGACTCCTCATTACGTCTCGGGCCAGACAATTCACGTCATCTCCCGAGTCAATCCGCTCAGAGTTCTCATGACAAAGCCAGGGTCATTAAACTCCCGGCTGGCTACATGGGCGATCCTACTAACACCATACAACATGGTGTTTGTCCCGCAGAAGGCAGTCAAGGGTCAGGCTCTGGCTGACTTTTTAGCTGCACACCCCATCCCAGAATCTACAAAACTCTATGAAGACATCCCGGATGAAGTTCAAGAATCAAACGTCACTGAAGGAAGCCCCGTTTGGCGGATGTTCTTCGATGGCGCTTCAAGAACGGGCCCCAATGGCCAAATCATCGCAGGAGTGGGGGTAGTCTTAGTCTCTCCCGATCAGCTGGTCATCCAGCGCGCATACTCCCTTTCGAAGCCGTGCTCCAACAATATTGCTGAGTACAATGCACTCGTCATGGGACTCCAACTAGCACAACAGCTGGGGGTGGATCATCTGGAAGCCTACGGCGACTCGAAACTCGTCGTAAACCAGATTCGGGGGCAATACGAGGTTCGTCATGAAGATTTGATCCCTTACCATGAAGTTGCATTGAACATCATTTCAACCTTCACTGGGTTCTTCATCGAACATGTACCCCGCCTACAAAACTTGGAGGCTGACGCTCTAGCTGGCCTCGCAGCCTCATTGGCCGCGCCCCTTGGGACTCAACACTATGTCACGGTAACTGGCCGAGACTTGATTTGTCCCAGAAACAACCTATGTTTGCAAATGGCTCACGCCATGCCGACAAACACTGGGGTTAATGTCCGAGATTGGAGGTTCCCGTTCATCGACTTCGCTGTCTACGGAATCCTTCCAGAGGACCCGAAGGAAGCCGTCTCAGTCAGGAGACGCTCTCTTCGATTCTACTACGATACAGCCACTAAAACGCTGTACCGACGCTCCTTCGACGGGCTTCTCCTTCGATGCCTGTCTAACGAAGAAGCGGCCGAAGCTCTTCGAGAAGCTCATGACGGAACTTGCGGAGCTCACCAACCAGGGCCTAAGTTGCAAGATCGACTGCGACGTATGGGCTACTACTGGCCAACCATGGTTGCCGACGCAGTGGAATATGCTAAGAAGTGCCATGCATACCAACTTCATGCAGACTTCATACATACACCATCTGAACCTCTACATCCTACAGTCGCCTCCTGGCCATTCGAAGCCTGGGGCATGGACATTGTAGGGCCAATCACCCCTCCTTCATCAAGAGGACATCGTTTCATCCTGGCCATCACCGATTACTTTTCCAAATGGGCGGAAGCAGTCCCACTAGCGGAAGTAAAAAGCTCGAGGGTGGTCAGCTTTATCAAACACCATGTCATTTACCGTTTCGGAGTACCCAGGCGAATCATTCATGACAATGGTCCCCAGTTCATCAGCCACATTTTCAGCAGGTTCTGTGACAAGAATCGCATTCAAAACGTGGCCTCAACCGCCTACAATCCGGCAGCAAACGGATTGGCCGAGGCGTTCAACAAAACTATCGTCAGGCTGCTCAAAAAGGTCGTGTCATCCAACAAACGCGACTGGGACGAAAATCTCGGCGAATGTCTTTGGGCCTACCGCACAACGGTACGGACCCCAACAGGCAACACACCATTCTCCCTGGTCTACGGGAGCGAAGCGGTACTGCCTCTCGAGATCCAGATCCCCTCACTCCGAGTAGCGATCACAAACAAACTCACAGAAGAAGACAATCAACGTCGTCGTCTGCGGGAACTGGAGGCACTTGACGAAAAGTGTCTCCTAGCTCAACAACGCATCGAACTTTACCAAGCCCGTATATCACAGGCTTTCAACAAGAAGGTCAAGCAAAGAACTTTCCAAGTTGGCGACCTGGTTTTAGCAGTCAGAAGGCCAATGGTGTTAACTCACAAGACACCAGGGAAGTTCGAGCCCAAATGGGAAGGTCCCTTCATCATCGAGACGGTATACTCAAACGGTGCTTACCGGCTCGCCAAACCCAATGGGGACTTGTTCATAATGCCCATCAACGGCAAGTTCCTAAAGAAGTACTACTCTTGACATCCTCCAAGACATGTATTTCCCCAAATAACCTCTTTTCACAAAATCAATCGCTTCCGGAACCCAGCTGTTCCGTGGCATCCTTCCGTAGAAAGATAACCACGTCCACATTACCTCTGAGTTGTCTCTCTACATCCTACAAAGCGGAACCTTACACTTCGTGAGCTTAAGCTATCCTTCATGTTTACCACGTCCACAATACCTCTGAGTAAACATCCCGTACAAACAACTCCTACGTTGTCGTACATTGATCGCAGAACTTCCACGTCCACATTACCTCTGAGTTGTTCAGCGTATCCTACAGGATCATTCCTACCACGTCCATAAACACCTCTGAGTAGGAAGATTCTATCATTTGAACCTAATGATTGCCATGTCCACATTACCTCTGAGCAAACATGTTGGTTCCTTTATACTTATTATCTGTACCTAAAAACCAAGGTGCGCAAAAGATAATAGGTCCACATAAATCATCAAGTTCATGAGATCAAAAATGAACACATCACAAAGAGATAGTGTATTTCTTTATTTTAAAAAAAAAAGGGAGTACAGAAATACGCTATTTCCCCAGCAAGAGTTGCAAAAACACATAAAAAAGAAGAGAAGCTACAATCCCCTATCCTCCCCAGGGTAGGATGAGAGTTCTCTGACTCGACGTCTCAGGTCGGCAGTGCGAGTTTCCACAGTCGCCTGGACTCGCAGCTCGGCTTCTTGACGCATTAACCCGACAGCCTCAGCAGAAGTCTTACTCTCATACTTCTCATCAAGCTGTCGTCGCTGTTGAGCCAAAGCAAGGGTCCGCTGAGTAAGAGTCGTTTCCTTCCGTTTGAATGCCACGTGTTCAGCCAGGACGCGCTCAGCCTCTAGTTGAAGTTGGGCCCGCTGGTCTTCAAGACGGCGCATCTGAGCATCAACTTCTGCGATGTTAGCATCCACCGCAGCCCGCTTCTCCGTCGTCTTCTTCATAGATTGAGACAGCTGCTCTGCCGCAGCCTCAGTCCCAGCCACTTCACGCTCCCAACTGCTCACCTCGGCTCGATGGGAAGCCTCGATCTCAGCCATCGACTTTCCTATCTCTGTATCTACCAAGACCGAGAGGTCATTTCGTTGGATGCGCTGCAGTTCCGCGAGCCGCTCGTCCAGCTCCATCACCGAAACTTCCAGAATTTCGGCCATATGGTCATGGCCCTGGTGAATGCGGATCAGCTCGATACAAGGCATTGCCAAAGCTTTTGCCGCCGCAAAGCTCCCCTTGGCATCTACCACTGCAGATATACCTTTCTCCAGCATTTTGTACACTCCCTCGACGAGGAATTTCACATACCCGTCGGCTTCCGCCAGCACCTGCGGCGTCATAGCAGGAGTTGAGGGAGCTACTACAGTTTGCGGACCGGAGGAAGATCCGTCGACCTCGATTTGAGAGGTTTGAATCTCGGCAGCAATAGGCTCTTCATCAACAGGGCCCAGACTGCTGGCCCGAGGAGTCAAAGGAACAGAAGGAGCAGGCATATGCGTCGTGATAGTACCCCAAGTGGAAGGAGCAGCAGAGGGTTCCACACCCTTACCCTTCTCAAGACTGGAGAAATCACCGACGTCAACGGCTACCTCTTCCCCCGACATTCTATCAGCATCAGCCACCTCCCTCAGCAAAACGAGGAGGTCAACATTTATCTCTTGGCCAGCCCCAAGAGACAAGACCGACAGAAGAGTCTCATTCTTCTCAAGTCCCTCTACAGGGACAGAATCTGTCGCTACCGCCTGATCGGTAGCCATCTCTATGTCCATGGTTGAAGCCAAGGAAGGATTCGGCAATGATTCAGCCGACCTCCCTTCATCATGACCAGGAGGGGAATCAACCCTCTCCTCTATCCCCACTGCTTCTGCTGCCCCCGCAACAGACTCCTGCAGCTCCGGAGCGGTGTCATCGGAAGATGATGAACTCCATTCCTCTTCATCACCAGGAAGCTGCGCACTTGCTAAACCATGTGAAGCCTCCGCTGTGGCCTTCGCCACCTCGGAAGCTGCTGCACCCTCAGATTCCCTCCTGACCGGAACCTTCACAGTATCCTCCGGATCTTCCTCCATGAGAGACATCATTGTCGGCGGGATACGCACTTCAGACGAGCTCACCATCTCTTCTCGCCTAGTCCCACCCGACTTTGGAGTACGAGGTTTTCTTTTTAGCGGCTCCTACAAAAGAAGATGAGGCCTCGTAAGTGGCGGAACCAAAATCAGATTTAGTATGATAACCTTACCTCTTCGGACGCCGAATCCGATGACACCGTCGGTAACGGTGCCCTCTTCTGCTTCTTCGATACAAAAGATTCAGCTCCTGTATCTGTACATCGTTTCGATCGATCGCCAGAGGGTTCTGCTTGTGATGCGGAGGGGGCACTCCGTTGACTCACCCCTGACGGACGATTCGGTCGGGCCTTCACTGGCGTATCCCCAGTCGCTGCTAACTGGGTGCCGGCGATAAGGCTGGTCTCCCTGTCATATCCGGAGGGCGGGGAAGCCATAACGCAGTAAAATTTGGCGGCCGAGTAAAGAATGGGCGGCCGCGGATCGGGGACGGGCAACGTAAAACGAGCTCCGGTACATCCGGCATTATAGTAATGCCAGGCTCGTGCACCATCCAATAAACTTCCAACATACCCTAGGGTATTACTGGGGTTATCCAACATCATCTGAGCATAACCAAATTGCCGCGCAAAGCGGCTTGGAAAGTATGGTTCCAGGTAGCACTGATTCCTGTTCCGGTACACCAGATGGGACGGCCGGATACTTTGCAACCAGCGGAATCCCCATTGAGGCAGAGTGGTGGTACCTTCGCCCAGGTCCCTTAAATCCTCGTTGGCCTCAAAACCAAAATAGATGGGACCAACTTTGGTGATCTCCCAACCCTGAAGACGGGATAAAACCTTTCTACAAACTGGGACACCAGTATGCGACCAGCTCCTCCGATGGAAACGACGAAGGAACGCATCTCCAGCCCTATAATCTCCTTCCGAGCCTGGGCTCATCACACTGGGATGATGCAAAATCAGCCATCCCATCAAATAGTGAAACGACAGTTCGACGCGAGGGAAGTTATTGTTTCGGCCTCTGTCATGAATCACATTTCCAGCAAACTCTCTCAAACCTTGCTGCAGGTTACATACCATTGCGGGGAGAAGAGCCAAACGCCGACCGAAAACCAGCTTCACGGCTGGCCAGATTAAGTTTCGGGTTACCCTCTCTACGGCACCGGATCCGCCCGCAAATACGCAATCCCGGAGCCATATCATCAGGTAGGATACCAACACCGCCTTGGGTGACATCCGATAAGCAAGATGCCAGAAGCAGCTGTAGGAGCGTGCATCTGATTGCTGGTCATCACTTCCTCGGGGATTTTTCTCCCCTAACCTGCTCATTTCGGACAACACTTCGCTACGAGAGAGCGCCGGTGGAGTGGAAAATTGTGAGGGATCCTCCTTGTCTTGTCTAAAGACATGATCTCTCCAAGCGGTCACATGAGGCTGCGTCCCGTTCCTATCCCGTCTCTGCATATAGTAATGATGACTCGCCACTTCCTTGAAGACGGCCGTCATCTCCTCAGCCCTGTCCCCCAGGACTTGAAATTCCTCATTGGTTGGAAAGTACTCTTCATAGGGTTCCGACCCCCAAGGGAGTTTTGACACCTCGTACATCTCATGAAGTGCGAACCCTAATTCCCCCACCGGGGTAAAGAAGGTCCCGGTATGGATATCAAACATCTCCAGGAGTGCGAGAAACATGTGCCTATTAAGGTCAACACCTGCCTGGGTAGCACGGATCGCGGCAGTCAACCCAATCTCTCGGAGCTCAGTCTGAAACCGCGACAAGATCCAGAGCGTCAGTCTATCCCATTTGGAGACGTAATGGCACCAACCCTCCACCCGAAACTCTCCTGTCGGGTAGGAACGTTCCATCAAAAATATACGATGTGTAAAAGTCGAAGCACTATAAGCAAACATATCAATGGGTACATCACTGAAGAGGCTCCCAGGACGTAAAGTCCGCCAAGTGTAAGAAGACCCAGACCGTACAACGGTCAAAGCATCCCTTTGGTCGGAAGTATTTTGGATGACACCAGTCATCGCTCCCCCCTGAGAAGGGGTAAGCTCCCAAGACATTCTCCTCTGGGAAACGAGGCGACAGAAGGACGTCAAAGGCCACTGACGTTCAAGTTGCTTAACAGTCATATGCACTCCATTCGCAGTAAAGAACCAGTCCTCCTTGACCTTCAGTACTGACGAGTCAGTAGAAGTGAGACGGTCTCCAAACAGGAACTCAGGCTTCAGGAAGGTCACTTTATCAGATGTGGAGGGTTTAATGACTCCACGCTCCATCATCCGTTTGAGGAACCAATACGGCTGTTCACGGATTAGGGTCATTCTCTCAGGAGGCTGATCCAGCATAAGAACATCTTGAGCAGGGTTCATCACCTCCTCGTTATGCTCTACTCCCATTTGGTTGAAGGCAGCCTCCGAGAAAACTTCACTCAAAAGTGGGATTGCCATCGACACTAGTAAAAGATCAGAAAAAAAATCAGAAGAGAACACACAATGTGTCTAAAGGAGAAAAACTGCGGCGCATCATCAGGGTTTGAATCCATGCGCGTCAGTAGTATAGCCTCGGCGCATCTTCAGGGTTTTGAACCCATGCGCGTCAGCGGAATAGCCTCGGCGCATCTTCAGGGTTTTGAACCCATGCGCGTCAGCGGAATAGCCTCGGCGCATCCAAGGTTTAAACCCATGCGCATTGGCGGACAAAGACCGCGGCACATCATTAAAGACTCAAGGCCTATGTGCGTTGGCGGGACAATGAGACTTACCAACCACCTCCGGCCGAACTTCGACAGGCCGACGGGGAACGACCGCCGCCGCAACATCCGCGGACTCTTTCGCTTTCTCCTTCCCCTTGCCGGCAGCGCCGCGAGGAGTCTTGGGAGCCATTCTCTCGAAGAAGGAGAAGTTAGGGTTTTGAAGAAGAAACTCTAAAGAAGCAGAGGCACAGAGAAGAAGAACTCTTGCTCTCTCCGACTCTTACCTATTTATAGGGCATGGTCGCACGCGTGAACAGATGACGTGTGATCTCAGCCGTCGCCTCGGGTTCCGTGCAAGGATAGCAGCAAATAAAACCAAAAGATCATCATTAAATCTTTTCGGTTACCGAGGCACCATCATCATTAACTGAGAAGAGCATGCGCCCGAACAGGCATGCGCCCAGAAATCATGCGCCCTGACCTCCATGCTTCTTATTCAAAGTATTCCAAAACTCACTCAAAAGTTTTGAAAACTTTGAAGGGGGTCTTGTAGAAGCATGGAATTTCACAACCAGAAAGCCCATGCGCCAGACACTACATACGCCAGAACTCAGATGAGGAACTTCACAACAAATTTAATAATTATAGACATTTGAAGAAGGACTTTTTATTTATATATAAAAGTCTATTACATGTCTAGAAAAGGTTGTACAAAGGAGAATTCCTACAAAGGAAAGAGCCTAAAGTCTACAGCCAGCGGCCATCATGCGCCTTCAGATAAGTGCAAAGGCCACCATGCGTCTCCAGATAGGCGCAGCATCACTATGCGCCACCAGTGAGGCGCAGCAGATATCATGCGCCTCCATCCAGGCGCATCCCATCATCTCTTCAGCACCTCAGTTATGTGCATCCCTTCAGCCAAATTCTTCCAACCAGGCTCACCTGGCCGAGCAGAGCCCAGTTATGTGCCGCTCTTCCAACCAGGCTCGCCCGATAAATGCTTCGACACAAAGCATTTAACCCTCTGGCTGGAACCAAGGAAGAGAAGAGCACCGCAAATGCTGTGGCCAGGGGAGGCTTCGAAAGAGCCTCCAAAGCCGAAGGAAGACCGTGATCGAAACCATGGCTAAAGGAGCAGCTTTCGACACGATCAAAGTGGGGAAACCCCACTTTGCAGGAAGAGAGAGCCTTGCAGCGCCATTCCGATTTACGGCTCTTCCGGAATAACGGAGACGAGGCTCGAGCATCCTTATCTTTGGATGCAACAGGCACCTTCCGCCTGCCTCAGAAGCCCTCGACTCCATCTTTTGGATGTAACAGTCACCTTCAAGTGCATCGAAGACAACACAGCGTCTCATCTTCACCCTCGGGAGCACTTCGTCAGCAGAATGCACCCGTATGTTCAAATTCATATTGGAAGTACGTGAGGGAATGAGAAGCAAATCTTCTCTCCATGCCACTATTTATAGGCCGGGCAGATCAAACCCACGCGCCAAGTGGATGGCCCTCCGAATTCCGTACAATGAATTTACATTAAATGGATGAACCGGACGCCTCGAATTCAGCCAAACGGCTATTTATAGCACTCGAAGAGCGAGACAGCCGCATCATTAAAAGACATATCCGATGCGCCAGCCAGACAGCGCATCACACGGACGCGCCCTTCGGCGTCAGGCGCATCATACAGACGCGCCCTACAGTACTCGGCGCATTATAGAGGATGCGCCCCCACACATCTCCATACTGAGTGGAACGCCAACCGACGCGCCCACTCAGCTGTCCATCGAACGTCACCAACATTAAATACTGAACTGACAGAGTTGGCAGCACGCCTCCCAAAGTCTGAACAAGTGACAGCTTTTTCAGAGAACGAAGCATCGGCAACGTCAGCATCATCATGACTCCGACGGCTACTGCCACGTGGCCATCCGCATGCGCCTCTATGGCCATGCGTCCATCCGCATGCGCCTCTACGGCCATGCGTCCAAACCCGTATGCACCTCTACGGCCATGCGTCCAAACCAGCATGCGCCTCAAAAGCCATGCGCCTCAGACTGCTCTCTGATCCCGAAAGACAGAAGGAAAGTCGCCTGCATGCGCCTCAAAAGCCATGCGCCCCAAATGGTTTGTAACTCCTAAAGGTTATGAGCCGCAGCCTCCTCCTACGCCCAATCCAAGGCACAGCCTACCAGATCACTCCTCTCCACCAAATCCGAGATCTTCGAACCATGAGTCGACGACACGTGTCTTTTGACTCAACTCGTCCAAGATTTCAACAACGGAAAGATCTTCTCCCTGCTACGTGCCGGCTCACCACAGCAGCATGAAGAGTTCTCCCCCTCGATCAGGGCGCAGCATCCATGCGCCTCCATCAGCAACCTCCACGTGGCGTTCCTACACCGGCGCATCCTACATGTGCGCATAAGCAGCCAGCCTGCAAAACTATAAATAGAAGGGTCATCTCCTTCACACACAGACAGAGACTCAGAACAGAAGACTCACAAAAAGAATCCACAACAGAGAATCACCAGAGAGGCAGTTCTAGACACTCAATGTCTTACTCCTCTCAGCAAGCTCCAGCACCCAGAGCAATCAACACCTTCAGAGAACCGATAACCGCCGTCAGCCGGTCAACGGAGTCAACGTATTACCACTCGCTCCATTGACACTAAGGACCCAGCTTAAACAAAAGTGTACTCCTAGGACTACATCTAAGTCCTATATTGTATCACTGTTCTGTTTGTATTAAGATTTCAATCAAAACAATTTTAATGGCAAACAATTATCCCTCTCCAAACTGTGGTTATTATTAAAATTCATCTTGTTTGATCCTATCCGTTGATGTGGTTTACATTATGCAAATGAATATAAACTGCGTGGTTGTGTTTATAAATGTGGAGATGACTAGACAGCGTACTACCGTTGACTCTGCGGCGTAGGCTGGACGTACCCACGGCTCATGCCCAATTATTGGGTGCAGGTTGTGACATATTTTTATGGTGGCCCATGTAGGTCCGATTTTGCAAAAACTGCGAAACTCGTAGTGGTACTCAACTTAGATGTACTACTGCAGGCCTGTGAATAAGAATAGATTTAAGGACCATCTCCACATGTTTTAAACCGTTATTGACTTCCATATTTGATTTCAACTACTTCTTTGATATGCATCCTGTTTGAATCTTCATACCAACTAATGAGTTTCTTTTGCAACAGTTAAATAGATTCCCAAGGAAGGACAACCGCTCCCTTGAATATCCCAGCAACCGTCGACGGGTCTTCCGCGAACGGAACCCTACCGACCCACGGAGGCTAATTCACCTATCTGGGCGAGACACCACAGCCGCAGACTTCGAGATTTAGCCGAGATGACATTCCACCACCTTCTCAGTTCCCTCCGCCGACTCCGCCGCCAGCTCCGATTCCTCCACCAGCTCCTGTCCAGCATCCAGCACCAATTTTGTCTCCAGCACCTGTGCTGTACAATGCTATGCTCCTTGGGATCTTCCAGCAGCTCATCACTTCCAAGGCGGAACAGGCCAACACCTTCCGTGACACCTTGAGGAAGGCTTTTCAGACTAGGGATGCTCCACCACTGCGCCCCGAAACTTCCAAGAATTTTATAGACCTCAGGCCCAGGGAATTCAAAGGAACAGAAAGGATCCTCTACGCGGAAGACTGGTTAGAGAACGTGGATCGCAATCTTCGGATGGCTCGAATTCCTGAAGGCAAGAAGGTCGAGATAAAGTTCTACCCCGACGCGGACAGAGAGGAGTTGGAGATCGAGTTCGAGAACCTAGAGCAGAGCAACCTCTCCATCGACGAGTACGCTGCAGAGTTCTTCCGTCTTAGACGCTTTGCAGATGCCTTGACCCCTGAAGCCAAAGCAAAAAAGTTCAGAAAAGGGCTATCTTATGAAATTCGCATCGCCATCGCCACCAGCCAGGCCACCACTTATGAAAGAATCTTGAAGGTTGTACAAGAAGTAGAGAAGGAGATGAAGCACAAGTAGAAGAGGGACCGAGACGCATACGAAGGAGGCAACAACCAGTCCGGATCGACAAAACGATCCAATGCTTCAGGGAAGATAGCAGCACAGCAGCATCAGCTACAGCCCCGTTTCCAGCATCAGTAGTACCAACCTCCAACTAGAGCCCTTACTTTCCCATAGAACCAGCAGAGACAGCCAGTTGGTCCTTGCACCTACTGCAAGAATCCAGGACGTGCATGGGATGTGTGCAGGAAGCGACTCGGAGTATATCTATTTTGTGGGTCGAGTGCACACCAGTTGAGGGTATGCACACTAGTACCGCCCCGTTCAGCACAGGGGTCAGCTCCTGCCCCAGGAGCACCGACGAGGCCCGTGATACCCCAGCAGCAGAGAGGGCCCCTGCCCACACAGTAGTAGCGCTTCGTCCAGCACCAGCATCAGGGCAGATCTTTTGCCATGGTGGCCGAGGAGACATTAGCATCTTCGGACGTGATAGCATATTCTGTTCTCCTTGAGTCTTTTTCAGCGATTACTTTATTTGATTCTGGCGCCAGTCATAGCTTCATATCTGTAGCTTTTATTTTTAGACATAGTATTGTATCTGAGCCTTTAGACTGTACTTATAAAATCTCGACTGGCAGAGGCATCATCCTAGTCAAGGATGTTTGCGTCGGACGCCGTATTACCTTAGGAGGTCGGGAAATGCGCGCTAGTTTACTCATAATGCCACTCCCGAGCTTTGATATAGTGCTCGACATGAATCAGTTGAGTAAACATTTTGCCAGCATTGCTTGTCGCCGTGGATGTGTTGTGTTTAGTCCATCTGGAGAGACCGCGTTTGAGTTCGCTAGAGAAGAAGTAGAGAAACTTAGCGACGCTATTTGTAGAGCCATGGTAGCAGAGAAGGAGCTACCTCATCCTATCATCACGGAGTTTCTCGACGTCTTTCCCAAAGAACTACCGGGACTGCCGCCAGACAGAGACGTTGAGTTTTCCATTGATGTTGTGCCAAGCGTGGAGCCAGAGTCGCAGTGAGTATACAGGATCAATAACAAGGAAGCTATGGAATTGAAGAAGCAGATTAACGAGCTACTGGAGAAAGGATTCATTAGATCGAGTTCGTCGCCTTGGGGTGCACCAGTTTTGTTCGTGCCAAAAAAGGATGGGATGGTGCGGATGTTTATCGACTACCGTAACTTGAATAACAAGACGATCAACAACAAATACCCGCTACCAAGAATTGACGATCTTTTCGATCAGTTGAACGGTGCACGGGTATTTTCGAAGATCGACTTGAGGTCGAGGTACCACCAAGTGAAAGTGAAGGAGGAGGATATTCTAAAGACAGCTTTCCAGACCCAGTACGAGTTTATGGTGATGTCGTTTGGGTTGACCAATGCCCTGGTAGTCTTCATGAATTTGATGAACAAGGTATTCCATTAATACTTTGATAAGTTCGTAGTAGTTTTTATCGACGACATCCTCATTTATTCGAAGTCGCTGGAAGAGCACGAGGAGCATCTGAGGATCGTGCTGGAGACCCACAGGAAGGAGAAACTCTACGAGAAGCTTTTAAAGTGCGAGTTTTTCCTAGATAAGGTAGAATTCCTTAGACATGTGGTGACAGGAAATAGTATATCTGTGGACCCAAAAAATATTGCTGCTGTCGAGTCGTGGACTACTCCGACTTCTATGGCAGAAATTCAGACTTTCTTAGGATTGGCGAGGTACCGTAGGAAGTTCATGTAGGATTTTGCTCGGATTGCAGAGCCGATGACTAGGCTCACTCGGAAGGATGTAGAGTTCGTATGGACAGAGGACTGCCAGGCTGCGTTCGATGAACTGAAGAAGAGGTTGACGACAGCTCCCATATTGATGTTGCTATCTGGTTCCGGCAGTTTTTTTATCTATAGCGATGCTTCAGGAAAAGGCTTAGGGTGTATTCTAGAGCAGAACAAGAAGGTGATAGCATATGCATCCAGACAGCTGCGACCACATGAGAAGAATTACTCTACCTACGATCTACAGTTGGCGGCAGTTATATTCGCCCTAAAGTTGTGGAAACACTACTTGTACGGAGAGCGAATGGAAATATTCACAGACCACAAAAGCTTGAAGTATATTTTCACACAAAAAGAGCTGAATATGAGGCAACATAGATGTCTGGAATTGATGAAAGATTTTGATATCTTATTGCAGTATCACCCAGGGAAGGCGATCGTATTTGCTGATGCCTTGAGTCGGTACCCAGTGGCTATGTTCTTGATGAGAGACCGGCACTTGTTAGCAGACTTGGAGAGCTTAGGCATTGAGGTCGTCATTCCCGAAGTCGAGATGCAGATAATGGGCATGTAGATTCAGTCTGGACTGATGAACAGGATACGAGAGGCACAACACCAGAACGAGCAGCTGAGGGGTATCATAGCACAGGCACAAGCAGGTTTGTTAAAGGATTTCACTATTGCAGAGGATGGCACGTTGAGGCATGGGACGAGATTATGTGTACCTAGTAGAGAGCTACGAAAAGAGGTTATGCAGGAGGCGCACCGTTCTCAGTATTCCTTGTATCCAGGAGCCAACAAGATGTACAAGGATATGAAAACCCACGTATGGTGGTATGGCATGAAGCGAGAGGTGGAACGCTTCGTTTCTAGATGCCTCATGTGTCAGTAGGTCAAAATCGAGAGGTAGAGACCCGGAGGTTTACATCAGCCATTGTCAATTCCCGAGTAAAAGTAGGAACATATCACTATGGATTTTGTTTTCGGTCTTCCACGTTCGCCAGGAGGAAAGGATGCGATTAGGGTTATCATTGACATGTTGACCAAATTGGCCCACTTTATACCATTCAAAGTAGGACTGTCCACGGAGAGGTTGGCAGAGTTGTACGTGAAATAGATCGTCAGGTTGTATAGCATTCCAGAGAGTATTGTCTTCGACCGTGATAACAGGTTCACGTCTCACTTTTGGAGGAGTCTACAAGCTAGCTTGGGCACATCGCTCAAGTTCAGCACAGCCTATCATCCACAGACGGATGGATAGTCAGTGTGGACCATTCAGACGCTCGAAGATATGCTACGAACGTATGTACTAGATTTTGGTAGCTCGTAGGAGGATCACCTTCATCTCGTGGAATTCTTCTACAACAACAGCTATCAAGCTAGTATCGAGATGTCCCCATTCGAGGCTTTATATGGACGGAGGTGTCATACCCCACTATCTTGGGATGATGTAGATGAGAGAGCATTGTTGGGACCCGAGATGGTAGTAGATGCTACGAAAAAGGTAAAACTGATTAGGGAGTGACTGCGCGTGGCTCAGGACAGACAGAAGCAATGGGCTGACAGTCATCGAAGACCGTTAGAGTTTGAGGTATAGTTTTCTCCATAGTTTAAGGTTGATAATAATGATAGGAATAGCTCGTAAATTCTTACTTAAATCTAGGTTGGCGAAATGGTATTCTTGAAGATATCATCGACATGTGGTACGATACATTTCGGAGAAGGCGAGAAGCTCAGTCTGAGATACATCGGGCCGTTCCACATCCTTGAGAAGATTGGGGCAGTGGCATACCATTTGACATTACCACCCGTATTGGAAGGGGTGCACAACGTATTCCACGTGTCCCAGCTAAGACGATACGTAGCGGATCCCAGTCATGTGCTAGACCACTCAAAGATTGAGGTGGGACCGAGCCTTAGCTACGAGGAGTAGCCCGTGGAGACCTTGGATCGCCGAGAGAAAGTGCTACGCAACCAGACTATTCCATTGGTGTATGTCGCATGGAGGCACCATTCTCGAGGCAAATCCAATTGGGAGAGGGAAGACGAGATGCGGTAGTACTATCCTTACCTTTTCGAGGCATGAGGTATAAATTCCTACCTTTATGTCTATTTTTAAATTTTGAGGACAAAATTTGTTTAAGAAGGGTAGGTTTGTGAGCCCCTAAACCAAACTAATATTATTATTGTTATTATGATTAGATTACCACATTCACTACCCTTGCTAGTACCATCATTACTATTACACCTGTACAAATTTAGTTAACCCAAACACAAACCCTAGAGAGTTGAGCTAGTAATATCTTGAGTTTTTGAACACTCATGCAAATCCAGATTAGGAGGAGGGTTTAATTGTAAAGACCCCACATTCAAATTGAATAATTGGCCGACCCAAATCACGTCTCTGTTCGAAGCAGAACGGATAGGAATTAGAGCTTCCTTGAAATCCTTAGCTTAATCATAGTCCAATCCCAAAACCAAATTCGATTCTATCTTGAAGCACCATATAAAGGATTAAGGGACCGAGCAATCCCTTTCCCCAAAGCCTAAATTCTTCTTGTGTCCCTGAAGTTCGAAAGGATCGCTGTGTTCGAGAGGAGCATTGACAGGAAGAACATCCAAGTCCCTCACAGGTAATCTTTGGTCCTGTAAGCAAAAAACTCCTTGATTCTTCGATCGTAGTTAAACTTGATATTGTTCTTAATAGTAGCTTAGATGATTGTGTCAATGTTAAAGAGAAAATAGATGAAGAGGGATTGACTCTAGATCAGGTAAGTAGGAGATATTAAAGTATCAGATACCAAGTGTATCAGGAGTAAGTAGATATTGTGAACCGTGGGTGTTCGAGGTGCATAAGTATGCACAACATCATTGAGAGGTTCCTGCGTGTACAGAGGTAGTCGCCTCTGGAGTTCAGCAAATAGACATGTGTATTGAATGTGCTAACAAATACGTATCGACATAAACTGTTGTGTGTGCCCAGCGCGTCTGCATCCATTTTCCAGTTTTGAAAACTCGGGCACGATAGGTTATCGATTAGATAAATTAGATAACAGAGTATAGGCAAGTCACGCATACCCTATCACCTGGCCAACTCTAATAAGAACCTAATGAGGAATCTGAAGACAAGGATAGCAGAGGTGTGGCATTGTAGTTTATGTCAATAGCCTCTGCTGCATTGACTAGAGTATCACCTGTATTCGATCACTCATGTGTTAGAAATCTCTGTGTCAAAACACTTACATCAGGACACCCTTATATTAGTTGCACATATACTAGCTTATGCCTAAACATCATAGGTAAATACCTGAAATACAGTTAGGATAATGAGAATAACCTACTTTGAACAAATATGAATGTGGGTCGTGTAACTAGTGTAGATGCAAGGCTATGTTGCCTATAATATCTATCTTAAAAAGTCATTAGCAAGATTGGTATACTTATACGTTGTATTACGAGTAAGGGAAAAACGGAGTGAAATCAATACCATACAAGGCAAAGTCTTCCACAGAGACCTGTACTCGAAATGAGATGGCAAACATCAGTCTGAAAGAGGGTTCAATCCCATGTAGATATATAGGAGATGTCCAACTATGGTAGTAGGAGATGCATCTCAAATTAGATGTGTATCAGTGGTGTGGAGCATGAGATGCAAACCCAGGAGGAGAGTTCCCTGTGCCTATGTTCAGTAGTACACCAGGCCATATGGGTGTATGTAGGTATGTATCAATTGTTCGTGACATAAGAGGTTTCCTTTGTGCCAGATAAATACTGATGTGTTAGATGCTTTCCTGTATCAAATTGACACCAGTAGGTATCAGACCTAGGTAAGTATTAGATAGGTGTTTTGACAGTATAGATTTGGGAAACACGGGAGGATATATAGATATCATCCAAACTGAGTAATGCTCACCCTGCTGCTGCTGTTCCCACTGCTATTCATTCATTCTTCACTCAACAGTAAAGTGGATTATGATGATAAAGAAGTTCGTAACAGGAATCACTATAGCGGGTATCTCAATTTTGAACTATGGTGAGGCTATTTGCTGTAGCTCGTTTCTCATGATTAGTGGAAAAGGGGGAATTTGAGCCTCTCCACTTTCCTTTTTCCTATTTCTATTAGTTGTTTTGTTTCCCCTAATCTTTGTTGCCTGTCTTCTTTTCATTTTCCCCCAAATTTATATTTGTCTTATGTTCATCTTTATGTACTACTAAAGCACATCACTAGGCTATGCTCAATGTTGTGTAGTTTACACACATCTTTGTTCCATCAATCATCTGGTATTCATTTTATATGGTAGAAGTATCCATGATATCCACATAAGTGCCTCATTTCACACAATAAGGCAATGTATATAGGAATGCCTGTATAATAAACTAATTATAGGAATGGACGGTTGCATATACCATTAAACCATCAAAGGGGATATCTATATGTATGAAACAACAGTGCCACAACCCATATGCCAAAGCCTAGTGAGGTAAGTCCAGTTGGGGTTAGTAAAACTGAAAATATGTTGAGGGTTTAGTAAACATAGACATTACAACATGTATCAGCCTAGAGTATAGAGGGATCAAGGTTAACAGCTTAATTACTACCAGATCATGGGTGAATCTAAGTAAAGGGATTTAGATTAAACTTGGTAGGCCTATGTACCTCTGATCATAATAAGCAGTTATATAGGTGCAGGTATATACAAGCCAGGGTAATGAGTAGGCAGCTAATATAGGTATATCTATGTAATCAAATTAGTAAAAATGAGGGTGTCAAGTATTGGTTAGTAATAACTGTAGACAAGTCTACCTATAAGGGTTACAAACAGAAACTAGAAGCCTAATAACAAATAGATAGGATTTGTGGTTAAATTCTTTATTTACATCTATTAATCCAATTAATTCATAATATAGGTTTTGGAGACTTTGACTCAGCATCTGACCCGTATCTACAGCTCGGGACCACTGGCAAGTGCACTCTCTGATTGCTTTCAATTCTGATAGTTTTGTTCAGTACATATTATACATATGATTTTTTGCTTGATGACATGATGGACACACGAGATAGTATCATGGACCCCCATTTATTATATTCTTGTCTTATCTTATCTTTGTTTTTTGTGACTTGTCTGGGCCCATGTATACTGGTCAGGAAGGGAAAATATCTTAGTAGACGTATGAACTACCCTTTCTATCCCCCATGTCTTTTATGGAGATTAGCGGTCGCACATTTCTTGTACGGCGTGCCTGATTTGCCCCCTAGCCATTCACATGTCGAAACAGATATTTCAACACACATAGATAGTTGTCTGTTATTATTTCTTTATATTGCACCACTTTTCATGTCATTATGCTTTTACATTCTTTTTAGTTGACATACCATGTTCTACGATTCATGCTTTCATTCTATATATACCATATCATCAGCTTCCTTTCTAGTTTCTTCCACATATGTTATTTTTATGTACTGTCGAATCTATTAAGTTGCGAATGGCTTTTTGGTTTGTGCTCTTGTTCTATTCCTGACTGGAAAACCAACATTTTTAGGTGATGAGTTAGAGGATTTCTGTACCACATATTTTAAGCATACTGTAGATCACGATTTTGGCGCACAGGACGAACTTGAGGCTACTTTTGCGGAGTTACCCGCTATAGATTTCTTTTAGTATACTTTATTTAATACTCTCATAGATTTGTTTGGTTTGAGACTTTTAGATATTATTTCCATTTTGAGATTCATGAGTTGATTTGTGGGTGTTCTTTAGTACATTTCATTTTCTTTGGAGACTATGTCACTTTAGTACGTTTTGATCTATCTTGGAGTTTTGTCAGATCATTTATTATCCCTCCCTCTAAACTGTGGTTATTATATAAAATTCATCTTGTTTGATCCTATCTGTTGATATGGTTTACATTGTACAAATGAATATAAACTGCGTGGTTGTGTTTATAAATGTGGAGATGACTAGACAGCGTACTACGGTCGACTCTACGGTATAGGCTGGACGTACCCACGGATCATGCCCAATTACTGGGTGCAGGTCGTGACACATGGCGACAAATTTGAGAATGCAGAGTTTGAGCAATTTTGTGACAAATATGGCTATCTGCAAGAGTACTATTGTCCTAGAAATCCACAACAAAATGGAGTCGTGGAACGTAAGAACAGACTCTATCCGAAATGGCTAGAGTAATGGTAAACCAGTTTAGTCTACCAAAATATATTTGGGCTGAAGCTGTCAATACAGCTTGCTATGTTCTCAATAGGGTTCTAATTCGACTTATATCGAAGAAGGCTCCCTATGAGCTATAGTTTGATAGGACACCATCGGTTTTATATTTTAAGATATTTGGTTGCACATGTTTTATTCTAAATACTAAAGACAATTTGGAAAAGTTTTACGAAAAGGCCGATGAAGGTATCTTTTTAGGTTATGCTGCGAAGGGCAAAGGGTACCGAGTCTTCAATAAGAGAACCATTATCATCGAAAAATCTATAAATGTTACATTTGACGAACTGAATCAACACACGATCGATGATGATAATGAAGACATCAGTACACCAAGTACAGCACCTGCAGAACCTTCAAGCACAACACCAGCTGATCCTTCAGACCGATCACATACAGAACCAGAAGCCGGAACTATCTACCTTGAAAGTTTGCCAAAGAGAATAAAGTTTTTGGCTGACCATCCCAAGGACTTAGTAATAGGTGAGATTACTTGGGGTGTAAGTACTCGTTCCTCTAGCAAAGATATAGTTTCCTGTATTACATCTATTTTACAGCTTGAACCTAAAACTATTGAAGAAGCATATATCGATACTTTTTGGTTAGATGTTTTGCAAGAGGAATTAAACCAATTTGAATGGAATTAAGTTTAGAAACTTGTTCCCAAGCCCATTGATCATCCGGTCATTGGCACCCGCTGGATATTCCGAAATAAATTGAATGAGACTGGTTTAATTACTTGTAATAAGGCCCGACTCGTAGCTCAAGAATACAAACAAGAGAAAGGTATCGACTACGATGAGACCTATGCCCCAGTTGCGAGATTAGAATCCATTCGCATGCTATGTGCATTTGTATGTTTCATAATTTTAAATTATTTCAAATGGAGATATAAACCTTGTATATGTAGACATAGAGAACCAACTGGCTAATATCTTTACAAAACATTAGCGGAAGATCGTTTTAATTATTTACGTTGAGAATTAGGAATTTTAGATGTTAATAATATCAATTAATGTTGTTTTATTGATTACCTTTCAATATGTAAACATTGTTTTTGATACAAGCCTGCAAAGGGTCTGTCTGTCTCCATGACCAAGGTCGAAGTGAAACAGTATTTAAGTGTTCTCCGGTGAACCCCCGTTAGCTGGGACAGTACCCTTACAGCTAATATGATACAATCGCTGTGTAACAAAATTTAATTCATAAAATAATATTAATTAAAATTTAAAAAAACTAAACTTGAAATTAAATAGTTGATAAGAGATTGATGAAAAGAAAGTGGACTGCATTTATTTATGTTTGAAAAATACCTCAACAGAAGCCCATGCAACTCTGACCGAATTTCGCCCGAGTTCTCTTGGTGGTATGTGTTTTTAAGTCAGAACCGAGTGGTCCCCTTCCTTTCATCTCCTCCAAATCCTCATACCATAGCAGCACCAGCGCCCCGACCCTCCAAACCTCAGAAATTCTCCAAGCCTTTTCTTCTAATCCCCTTGGATAAATTAATCCAAACTTTGTATTTGTACGGAGTTTCTTGTCCTCTACAACATATTCCATTCTTGGAAGGTATAACCTCCTCCTTCCCCCTCTTTCAAGTTCATATATTTCATTCTTTTTAGACACAATGCCTATGAACTTTAATCCCTACAAGAGGAAGAAGACCGCGGCCAGTGAAGAGGCCTCGTCTTCGAATCCTCAGGTGGATTCACTCTTTTCCTCGGTCCAATTAGCCGACGGATCATATAATGAATTTGTTTTTGAAACTGATGACCAATCACTTTTTTGGTATGCAGATTTCTATGTTCGCAAAATATGCACCGGAGCCCTGATTAAATGGACTGTATTTCCTGAACACTGTCCATTCTTTGAGGTATTAGGGTTGCATCAACTTGTCACCCACCAATATCCTATCGCCACTAGTGCCATTCGTCTATTTTATTGCAATTTCACTTTGAACACTTTTGCTGTAAGAAGTCGTTTTAGTGGAATTACTATCAAGTTCAATGATGTCCTCGTAGCGAAAATCCTTAATGTCCCTAATGAAGATGCTCCGCTAGATGATATCAAGGAATTTGATTTTCCTACAGGCACAACTTTAAGCAGTTTCAAGAACGAACACTGTTCTCCTTCCCATGTTCGTTCTAGTAAGTTCAAGGCTGCTAACTTGAACTTATTTAACTATGAATTGCATCGCATCGTTTACCCTACTCTCTTACCCAAATCTACTTCGAAAGATGATGTTCCACCCTTGAATTGTTTGCCCTTTATCACATTCATAAGGGTATTCATTTTCCTGTCCCCAAGACTATTATCCAGATGATCGGATGTTGTTGCGAAAGGCACAGAAACCTTGCTTATGCGATGATTATTCCAATCATCTTTCAGCACTTCGATATTGACTTATCCACTTGCGCTCTTGAGTCTGAGTCCAAGTATCTTCAGTTGTCTCATCGCAGCGCAGCTATCCCTCCTGCTCCTCCTACTGCTCCACCTTCTCAGGACCACCCTATGTCTTATGAGGGTATCTATCAGCATCTCTCTGATTTGTGAGCGTTTATTACTGACACATCTAGGAAATGCGAGTTCCGTGATGTCAGTCGGTTTCAGGCTCTTGCCAATTCCTTTATCGATCTCCGTTTTACTCAAACTGGTCATTCTGTCTGTTCTCTTTCTAAAGATCCAGCTGTATCTGGCTACCGCTATGAGGATGAGGCGGTACATCATCTCTTTTAGCCCGGTAACGCATATGACTGGTACCGTGGTTCTGGTGCTACTCTATACCCTTCTGGAGCTGGTACATCTGGACATGGTGCCACTACTGACGCTGATGATGATGACTCTGAGGACTTTTGATCTAGACGTGATGTATTTTGTCTAGATATTATCTGGTTAGACTTTTATTTGTCTATGTTTACTTAGAAATGCTTCGACATTCCAAGATAGCACTTTATCTTTTTTTTAGCACTGAGACTTTATTAATGAGATGATATATTCTGAACATCTATTATGGTTTTTATTTCAGCTTAGTGCTGTTCTCTACTTTTCTTCATATTCTGTTTATGTATGGCATTATCTCTTTTAGCTTATGCTTCAATATATAAACTGCCTGTGAAATACATGATTATTCCTTTATATTTTTTGTATTTCTTCAACGCTTATTTCTTATGCATAATTTGCGTGGGAGCTTCTCTCTTTGCAATTTTGCTAAGTGATAATGGGAGAGAAATATGATCTAACATCTATTGCAAGATACAAGAATTATTTTTTCCAGGATATAGTACAATAACACTACTGAACAAGCACACTGCATATTTTGATTCTTTTCAAATCAAAACGATCGAGATGTTATATCGGTCAAGATTTGTCAATTATCAAAATAGGGAAGATTGTTGGCCCATTAGTCATGGTCGAACCTGATTTTAATAATTGATCTAAACATGTCTCGATATAAGGGCTACTTGGACAACAACTAAAGAAGTTCTACCATTCTGTTCAAGACTGAACCTACTTTTGTCGTATGAGTCTACATTTCATATTCAATATAATTTTCATATTTATTGAGTCTAGGAATACTTTGTACACCAAATCATATACCATAAAACATTTTCAAAATATCCTATGTTTTCAAAATAGCCCATTTTACAAAAGCTCGTAATTGCTTATCCTTTTCAATAAGCCAAAACCCAAAACCAGTTTTACAAAATGTCCCAAAAATCAAAATTGGCCCTAGGAGAATTCGGCTCGAATTTGGCCAGAATTCGTTTAGTTTCGTCTGGATTTTAAACTTGGTCCTTCTGCAGTTACGGATGCAACGACTATTTGTCGAGATTTTCTCAAAGTGTTCTACCCAAATTCTGCCCGAATTCTGTCTTTAGAAAACCTATAAATAAAAAGGATTTCAATCAATTTAACTCACTCATTTACTTTCTTATCTCTTCTCTCTAAGCTTAAACGTCTTTCAAAGTATTCTGAAGCTTTCATTTTCAAATCCCAAGTCAATTACAATACTCTAGTAGATTTGCCAGTACGGTACGGTCTAGGAGTTTCTGTCACGACCCGCACCTACTTTTCGGACGTGAGCACGTGAGCAAGCCAGCTACGTATCGAGCGGACTCCAGCCCCTCTCGAATACGTAAACACTGTCAAAGCTATGGTATACTGCCAAATCATGGCAAAATAATCTATATCTCAATCCATAATAAGTGTACGAAACATGAATGAACACTATGGGTCGTGGTCTGCAGCCCACTAGCATACATGTCCGATTAGACTCTAAGAAATAACATGAGTCTATAAACTGAATCAATAAATAGGATATATCATGATAATGAAAGGAAAACACGAGCTGGATGAACTGGATAATGAATATGGTATCAATACCTGAATCTCGCAAGCAATATTGTAAACATTTGGACCCTAAAAGTGTTATAATCATCCGCCATCCAGAGCTGCTAACCAACTCCACGCAGTAACTAACCTGAAGAGATCATCAGGTGCTTATGGGACATAGCAAGATACATAAAAACATGGCTATCTAGCAGTTTATCATGCAATAAAGTAAATATAGGAAAATAAACGGAAAAAGACCAATCAACACGAAAACACGACTATACATGACTGGAAGAACCATTACGCATAAACAAACTGCTGGAGGAGAACAAGAGAATACGATGTCACGATGTCAACGGATAACCAATGAAATACTCAAACTCTCGCCCCTAGTATGGACTCGCAAGTTTGAACAACTACTAACCCTCGCCCCTAATGTGGACTCCTCGGTTAGCTTCACGAAATCACCCTTGCCCCTAATGTGGACTCGCAGGTGCGGAATAGATAACTACTAACCCTCATCCCTAGTGTGGACTCGTAGGCTAGCATCACCCTCGTCCCTAGTGTGGACTCGCAGGTGTGGAACAGATAACTACTAACCCTCGTCCCTAGTGTGGACTCGCAGGCTAGCATCACCCTCGTCCCTAGTGTGGACTCGTAGGTGTTTAATAGATAACTACTAACCCTCGTCCCTAGTGTGGACTCGCAGGCTAGCATCATCCTCGTCCCTAGTGTGGACTCGCAGGTGTTGAACAGATAACTACTAACCCTCGCCCCTATTGTGGACTCGCAGGTTAGCTTCAAGAATTCAAGATACGACTGCTCCGTTATGACTTATTCATCCTATGACACGATGTGACTCAGTCCAAGAACAGGTAATGATACGACCCAATCATGATACACAGGAGAGCAGATCCAATATGAACCAAAAAATTAACTAAGAACAAGAACTATATATATATATATATCCAATATGAACTACGAGGCTAACTATAAACAAGGACTATATATATATATATATATATACTAGCATGCACGATGTACAAATCACATGTCACTAATCAACTAATAAAACCATATAATAATAGTAATATGCATATAAATAAACTGTAGAGGGATGCAAGGTATACTTGCCTGGAGGTTGCACGCAGATCCCACAAAATATAGTCAACTGGTGAGCCGTAAAGTCCAAATCATCATAACTGTCTCCGAAAGCTGAAACAGACATTGCCAACATTCCGAAAGCTGAAACAGATATTGCCAACATTCTCAGAATAGTCAAATTAGCTGGGATTGCCTGTCCTTAAGTCCAATTTTGGATACAGGAGCAAAACAGTAATTTTAGGCAAAAACGGTGACCGTCGTTGGACCCGCTTTGTACCGAAAAACATGCCAGAGTCAATAATCTCTAAAGTCATCAAATTATATGTCTACGGATTCGTTTTGATGATACGAACCCAACGAAATATCCAGTTTTGGATTCTGGTGGGCCGTGTACAAGATCGCCCGTTGAATTGGATCGTAGGACCCGTGAAACGGCGATCCGATCAACTATCTCAGAATTTGTCCAAACTTGGTATACAGGACCAAAAAAATGATACGGTCCTGTTGGCACAAGTTTCATCTCGATCTGACGAACGTGCACAATGTAATTAGGAAATTTGCACAGAGGTCGATACGGTAAATTTTGACGGATACGGATCAAATTCGTCGCGCACACGCAACCAATTTGAATTTCGTCAAAGCCCACACGACCACAAAGCCGTTATGCACCTTTCAATGCCTTCGGTTCGTGACCACATCACCCGGATTGGCGGGACGCACGTCGTATCGGATAAATTTTCTAGTTTTCGAAACATGTTTTTCATGAGTTTCAACCCGATTTCTACTACTGTCTAATCCATGATAAATAAAACTAATAATGTGGTTTTCTTCGTGGTTAGGTTGTCTAAACTTCTGTTCGAATACAATTTTGAAACAACGGAAGGACCGGCGAGAAATCACCTTCCAAAATCGATGTTGGGAATGGATTCGTATTCTATTTTAGAACAGAATTTCCGCGAGGTTTGCGTTGATTTTTCGTTGCATACAAATAAGTTCAATAAGAACTAATTCACAGGGATCCGAGATGGTTATGTTGGGGTCATACCTGAGCAATCGGCTCGACAAACGGTCGACCGATCGGGGAGAAAACTTCGCGCGAAGTCAGCCCTCCCAACCGCCATCACTGCTATGCCGTACTCTACTTTTTCCGCGCCGTGGTCGGCTCCGACGACCCGTACGGCCGTCCAGGGGTGCGCGCCGGCGCCTGGGGGCTGGACGTGGGTCTGGTATTAGGGTTTCGATGAGATTTTTCGTTTCTCATCTCAAACTCCTATGTATATACGCGAAGTCTAGCGCTCGGGTTCGAGCAGTTTTGTTTTGGGGCTCGGGTGCTGTGGATCTGGGCTGTTTGCTTTGGGAGCTTGGGGTTGCAGCTGCTCTCAGGTTTGGGGGGAATGGCTTGGCCGGCTGTGCTGGGCCTTTAGCTGGCTGGGCTGTGGGGGTTCCATCCCCCTTTTTATTCTTCATTTCTTTTCTATATATATATATATACACACATATATATATACATACATATATACTACGTATAACTTCTTCTCTCCATTTATATATATACATATATATATATATATATATATATATATATATATATATATATATATATATATTTTTCTCCATTTATATATATATATATATATATATATATATATATATATATATATATATATATATATATATATATATATATATATATATATATATATATATAATATACATACATATATACTACGTATAACTTCTTCTCTCCATTTATATATATATATATATATATATATATATATATATATATATATATATATATATATTTTCCATTTATATATATATATATATATATATATATATATATATATATATATATATATATATATATTATATATATATATATATATATATATATATATATATATATATATATATATATATATGATGACTATATATACACTATACAATATATATTTCTATATTCATACACATACATAATATATATATATATATACATACACACATATATCTAGATATAAAAAAAAAAATATATATATATATATACATACACACATATATCTAGATATATGTATCTGTATATAGTCCTATATATATAGGTACATACCTGTATCTGAATAATACTCATTAAAATTGGGAAAAAATCCTCACAACGTACAGTAGAACTATTTATAGGAATACGAACATATATATAATAAAATTTAGTTTATATTTAATCCAAAAATACCAAGCGATATTATTATAAATAAATTAACAACATTAATAACAATAACCATTATAACAAACAAGGTAAACATGCAAATATGGGTTTAGCCTAATTATTCAAAAATACATAAGGGTAGCTAAGAAAATCATTTAGCTTACCTTATAATGTCCCTTGAATATCAAATAATTTTATATATTCATATATTATAATAATAATAATAATAATAATAATAATAATAATAATAATAATAATAATAACTTACAAAATATATGTAGTAGAGCTTCTAAGTTAAAATATGTACACAAAAAATATATCGACACGAACATTTTTTTGTCACACTACATGCTTACACGGGCTTGAGCTTGGTTCGGGCCCAATCCGGACTTGTTTGGTACAACCGGTTCACTTAAACGTCAAATGATATTAATAATAAATGATTAAACTATTTATAATGGCCACGTCACAACTTAGCCTGATTTTCCTAGTTAGAACATCACTATGACTCGGTCTTCCCTGGCATGGCTAATACACTAGTCAAGGCACGCCACTACACTATCCGTGCCACGATTTCTGGTCATTTGGTACTTCAAAACTCTACCATGGCTAAAGTCATCTACCATAATAATTAATTAAAATAATTATTTATAAAAAATCTAAGAATCACCCTTTAAATTAAATAAATAATAAAAAATATGTCAAGAATTTCGGGAAGGGAGGCTACAAATCTACCCACCTTAAAAATAATTTCGTCCTCGAAATTCTAATTCATAACTATTCCTGAAAAATCAAAGTCTACTACTACTTTAATCTCCTCAAATTTAATTCCTCGAAATAGCTTATATCTTCCTCCTAATCGTTTTGTAACTCTGAAACCTCGAGGACTTCTACCCACCTTTGGTCACACTACTCCTCAGAATACGATCACTAAAATCTTACAATCTTCTAACTAGTTGCTAACAATCCTACCAACAGATTCTAGGGCGTATGGCATCTATAATCTCTCATATCTACAAACAACCAATTATTCAATAATCAAGCAATATTATACTATAACTTTAGAATTTCTGATGAATTCTAGTCGACACGATCATTCGTCACCACGAAATAGGAAGGGACGAGAATCAATGGTACGGGAAGGCAAAAAAGTATAATCGAGAGCAAATATGGAGTTTTCAAGGACGTAGAGAATTTTTAGAAGAATTTTCAAGGCAGTGTGGATTGAGATTTCTAAGGGTTTAGTCATAGTCGCAGGCTCGTACTAGTACAGTTACGTAACCGGTACGATATGCTCTGACCTGCATAGGCCACAAAAAAAACTTGTCACGACCCGTACCCGCTTTTCGGATGCGAGCACGTGAGCAAGCCAGCTACGTATCGAGCGAACTCCAGCCCCTCTCGAATACGTAAACACTGTCAAGGCTATGGTATACTGCCAAATCATGGAAAAACAATCTATATCTCAATCCACAATAAGTGTACGAAATATGAATGAACACTATAGGTCGTGGTCTGCAGCCCACTAGCATACATGTCCGATTAGACTCCAAGAAATAACATGAGTATATAAACTAAATCAATAAATAGGATATATCATGATAATAAAAGGAAAGCACGAGCTGGATGAACTGGATAATAAATATGGTATCAATACCTGAATCTTGCAAGCAATATCGTAAACATCTGGACCCCACAAGTGTCATAATCATCCACCATCCAGAGCTGCTAACTAACTACATGCAATAACTGTAGTGCCCCGTCCCGCTCAGTCAATCGGAGGAAATCAAAACGCCGACGGCGTTCGGCCTTAGCCTTGCAACGGCTGCATGAAGACATCGCTCGGTCGAGGCGACCGCTCCCTCAGGTGGGGGTAGTTTCGGTTAACTTGCCTCATCTTAGCCTTCACATAATAAATCGTATGTTTTTAACTTACACAAGTAGGCTTGATAATAAAAGAGACGAATCCATATAGCTAAAGGGAATAATCCCGACGGGTCGAATTGAGTTAGAATATGGAAAGGTCCAACGGTCGGCTTAGAGTTGGTGCACGGCATTCTTTACAAATAACACTCGATCCTTCGTCCCGTGGCTTGGGAGAAGGAAAGTTGGTCGAATAGGCGAAGTATGAACGTAGCCTAAGTCATAGGCGTCGCCCGCATGAATGCTTCATAAAGCATGCACGGTCCCGTCGTCCAAGGCTTGGCATAGCCTTGGCTTGCCCATGAGTTAAGTTGCGTTGAGCGGCTTGTGACCTATGTCTAGGCACCCGAGTGACTTGGTCGTTCAAGTTGGATGCGTGCACGGCACGATCCGTTAAGGCAAAGCTTGACGCAGCCTTTGCTCGTTAAGTTGTTGCGAAAACAAGTTAGGCAAAGTTATGCCGGTCGACCTAAGATATTACAAGCACTGTCCCGCACCTTCGCGGTTTGTCAAGTTAAGTAGTCCTACGATGCAAAGGTCCGTCGACTTGGACAAAAGTGTCGAGTGGAGCACGATTGGCTTAAGGCACGATACACGGGCTTAGTGTTTAAGGCAAGGACTATAAATGATTTAAAGTAAGTTTTGAGAAAGGGATATCAAATAGGCATTCATGAGTTGAACCAATGATAGGGTAACAAGGAAGGAATGCTCACGACCGTGGGTCGTCGAGGGGTCTCAAGGAAGGAATGCTCGCGACCGTGGGTCGTCGAGGGTCTCAAGGATAGAAGTCTTGGTTTTGGTAGAGGAATGACTGTGTGAGACGTCAGTTTGTGTCGAGTCTTGCATGGTCATTTGACAACTTATCGACGAGGGCGATGAACCCTCGAGCAGTAACCCTGGGCCATGGGGCCGACTCGGCCTAGGAGGGAACAAGGTATAGTCGTGCGTAAGGTTTTGGCACAGGTTAAGCGGGGACTTGTGACGGGGCTAGCTATTTGCGTCGAAAGGATCCCGATTAACAAAACTATACGTCAAGGTATAGCTTGTGATGCTAGTGGCCAAGTTCATATAGATGTCGGCAAATAGCGGCTATCCGCATGTATGCCTTTGGATTGAGTTGAGTTGAAGGTGTATACAGTTAGAACACAAAGTTTGGGCCTAAGATTGGGTTTCAACATAGGTGTCGTGCTTTGGCACGAGATGTGGCGTCAAGTCTTGAGTTGTCGGCATATAAGTTGCTTAAGTTGGTTGAGTTGTTTGAGTTTAAGTCGGGAAACCGCCGCAAGGCAAAGTTGGTTGAGTGACACTAACATTCACAAGTCATGATTGGGTCAGTTGGTGGTCAAAGTAGCAAGGGCCGCTATGCGGCAAGGGCCGTGAGGTGGCGATATGGTTAAGTCTTACTGAATTGCGAGGCACGGCCTTAGCAAGGGTTTATAGCACGGTCACGTAGAAAATGGAACTTAATCGCGTAGTTGCGTCTCTGATTTTAAGCCGTAAGGCAAACACGACTCGATAGGTTAACGTTGTTGGCACGAGAAGGGTCTTGAGGCAAGGTATGAGTTAACATTCGTTGCAAGCACGAGATGGTCTAAAGACACAAAATAAGCAAGGCGTCGGTCATAAAACTGATCCTAAGGCAAGACTAGAAAGACAATTGATAAGAAAGAACTATAGTGCACAAAGTAAAATAACGTATTGGGTTTGTATGGGTGGGCGAGGAGCTCATTCCACCAGTACAGTTGAGTACTGACCCCACATAGTTTACATGTGCAGGCATAGGTAGAAGCTCGTGGTGCGGAGCTCGCTTGGATGCGTCGAGGCACGGAGTTCCTTGGCGATTCGAAGCATGCGGCCGCATGGAGTAAAGACTTATACGGGACATAATGTATGGACATCGCCTTCCGAAGCTTCTGCTAGTTCAAGTTAGACTTGTATTTGAGAGATGAGAGAGAGCTGAGTGAACTTGTAAAATGTGAGAAGAGTGAGCTTGAGTGATTATAATCTTGGCCTTGTGCCCCCAATGTAACCGTGGTTTCAATATCAATAAAGAGATTCTTTTAATAACTTGTGTTTGTTCTTAATTTCTGCTGCTATTATTCAATGTCTCTGCTTGGGACTTCTGTGCGACGACCCCGTCGTAGCCGCTGAAATCGGCCGTTATGGAACCCGCCTTGCACGAGCACAATCTAGGCTCGTGCGACATCACGCCTTAGCGAGTACGGTCGCTCCTACTGGAGCGGGGCGTGACATAATGGTATCAGAGCACGGCTTTACGTCCTTGGACTATCGATTGAATTCTTTAACTCGTTGTTTCCGCAAAACTCTGTTGTTTCCGCAAAGTTGATATCGTTGGTGCGCTCTCTCTCAAATATCCCACGGGATGTCCATACAATAAGTCTATTTATTTTGCAAAACGTAGGAGAACAGTTTTTGACAAAACAAAAAGATGGTTTGCGTAAGCACGGTTGGCTAAGTCGGGCTAGGCATATACACCAAAGTTGCGTCAACCTTAGAAAAATCGAGTGCGAGATTTGAATTGTGTCAAAACGAGAAGTTGGAGTCGATTGAGTAAAGTGAGTCGACTATCGATAGGGGTGCTATCGGGCGACGATAACGTCGATGCGATATAGATGAGCGTGCTTGGAATTTGAGGAATAGTTCGAACCAAAAATTTGAAGAAGTCGATTTTGATTCAAAGGATAGTTTTGAGAATTTGTTGAATGACTTCATTCCTGAGTGGTGTATGCGATAGGCTCAGGAATGTCGATCGATCAATTGAGGATGCGGGGTGTCGGTGAGTCTATCAGCAAGTGTCGTACATATACAAAGCCTTAGATCGTATACGATAGAGTGAATTGTTGTCTTAAAGATTGATAAGTTGATTCGAATGGCCTAGAAATTGACGCGCCCGGAACGTACACGGGATTGAGGATGGTGTGAGTATGAAACGCGAAAATGATTGAGTAGGTGAAATCGAATCGAGAAAAAAGTTAGGGCGTACGAATAGATGACTTGATCGAGGAAATTGATACGGATCGTATACGAAAAGTTAGCACGACAAGAAGTTAATGTGTATAAAAGGTTTGATTTTGAAGTTACGCAAATGACTTTGAGGATTGGAAAAGATGACGTTCGATTAATTGAGTTATCAAAGGGACGATACGAATTGAGGAAATATGTTGGTCGATGACTCAAGATAGACGGACAAATATACGTGATTTCGAATTTGAACGAATTGATGTCGTGAATGATTCGAGGGATAATGATCAAAATTGAATTGAATATCGAGGAGATTATCCAGTCGGACGATAACATCATTCGTACGACTCGAAACTTGTTGCAAAGAAAGATCGTCAGGTTACGCATATCATCGATGGTATTGAGGCGTATCAAAGATCGATATGCAATAACTCGGGGGTACTCTGACTCGGCGAATGACGATCGTGCAAGTGTTATTGTTCGGTTGGAGGCTATACTTAGGATTTTGATGGTGATGAATGTCGGATGAAAATGATTGTGTCTTGATGGTTACGCGGATAACCACAACGTTGACGATCTTGTCTTACGCGAGCGCAACTCTAGCCTCGCACATGCGTTGCGTCGGATTTAGGACGATCTTTCCGCGTGAGCGTTGACATGGTGATTCATGTCGCGGGAATGATCGAACTCAGAAAATTAGGACGCAGCAACTTTGATTGTCTCGACTTGTTGGCTTGATGCGAAGGAAAATTTAAGGATGTTTGGACTTGCGACTGATGAATGAAAGAAACTTGAGGATTGAGTAGGTCCAATCTGCACATCGAGAATGAATTAGTCTAGACGCAAAACAAGAGTTACGTCCCGATGAGGATGATTATCCCGCGGGAGCGTGCATGGTGATTCATGCCCATCGTGAAAAATCTGACTCGTGTGAGATCGGGGCATAACATATTGTTAAGCTAGACGACCTTATGATCGATTACGCGAATTGGAATAGATGACCTAGAAAATATGAAATATGAATTATAGTTTAGCAATGAATTATGTCGTAGCGTGCTTGACTTGAGAATGATCGACAGGCAGATTGTGTCGAACGTGTTCAAAGAGATAGACTATACGAAGATGGATTGTTGAACGAGCGACATTGAGATGTCGTAGAATTGGTTGAACGTGAGTTGTCGTAGGATGGCTTTGCTGAATAACTCGGACCCCGTACGACAAATATTGGGATGTGAGTAGAAGATCGATGCTCGATGTTTAAAAATCGGAGTGATGCGAGCTTGGGTAGAAAACCCCGTACTATCAACTTGGTTTGACCTTAGGATGGGGTCAGTATTGATATTGTTGTTTGGGAACTATGATTCCAATGCTGACGAAAAGACATAGCCTAGCGGTTAGGCAGACATTCCGGTGCAGAGCGATAGGAATTGTGGAGGCACCACTCGAGGCTCGGTTGACATTCATGTATATTAGGGACGCCCGAATATGTGCACGATCCGACTCGAGTGGTGATGGTAGAATTTGCTATCACGAGGCTTGGTTGAAATGCATGTATTTTGGGGATGCCTATGATATGTGCACGATCCATACTAAGTGATACGTTGAATTCAAGTGAGACTTGAGGAACAGGAAAGTGTCGAGGATTTTGAGATCGTGAGTTTTGAAGAAGAGATTGTGGGTAGCACGAGCGTGGCTTGGATTTAAGGGAACGCATCGGAGAAGTGTGCGCGAGAGTCGTTGAACGTTCGAGTGGTAAGTCAAGGAGTAAGTACTCAGTTAGTTTCGAGGACGAAATTTTTTCTGAGTGGTGTAAGATGTAGTGCCCCGTCCCGCTCAGTCAATCGGAGGAAATCAAAATGCCGACGGCGTTCGGCCTTAGTCTTACAACGGCTGTATGAAGACATCGCTCGGTCAAGGCGACCGCTCGTTCAGGTGGGGTAGTTTCGGTGAACTTGTCTCATCTTAGCCTTCACATAATAAATCACATGTTTTTAACTTGCACAAGTAGGCTTGATAATAAAAGAGACGAATCCACATAGCTAAAAGGAATAATCCCGACGGGTCGAATTGAGTTAGAATATGGAGAGGTCCAACGGTCGGCTTAGAGTTGGTGCACGGCGTGCTTTGAAAATGACACTCGATCCTTCGTCCCGTGGCTTGGAAGAAGGAAAGTTGGTCGAGTAGGCGAAGTATGAACGTAGCCTAAGTCATAGGCGTCGCCCGCATGAATGCTTCATAAAGCATGCACGGTCCCGTCGTCCAAGGCTTGGCATAGCCTTGGCTTGCCCATGAGTTAAGTTGCGTTGAGCGGCTTGTGACCTAAGTCTAGGCACCCGAGTGACTTGGTCGTTCAAGTTGGATGCGTGCACGGCACAATCTGTTAAGGCAAAGCTTGACGCAGCCTTTGCTCGTTAAGTTGTTGCGAAAACAAGTTAGGCAAAGTTATGCCGGTCGACCTAAGACATTACAAGCACTGTCCCGCACCTTCACGGTTTGTCAAGTTAAGTAGTCCCACGATGCAAAGGTCCGTCGACTTGGGCAGGAGTGTCGCGTGGAGCACGATTGGCTTAAGGCACGATACACGGGCTTAGTGTTTAAGGCAAGGACTATAAATGATTCAAAGTAAGTTTTGAGAAAGGGATATCAAATAGGCATTCATGAGTTGAACCAATGATAGGATAACAAGGAAGGAATGCTCGCGACCGTGGGTCGTCGAGGGGTCTCAAGGAAGGAATGCTCATGACCGTGGGTCGTCGAGGGGTCTCAAGGATAGAAGTCTTGGTTTTGGTAGAGGAATGACTGTGTGAGACGTCAGTTTGTGTCGAGTCTTGCATGGTCATTTGACAACTTGTCGATAAGGGCGATGAACCCTCGAGCGGTAACCTTGGGCCATGGGGCCGACTTGGCCTAGGAGGGAATAGGGTATAGTCGTGCGTAAGGTTTTGGCACAGGTTAAGCGGGGACTTGCGACGGGGCTAGCTACTTGCGTCGAAAGGATCCCGATTAATAAAACTATACGTCAAGGTATAGCTTGTGATGCTAGTGGCCAAGTTCATATAGATGTCGGCAAATAGCGGCTATCCGTATGTATGCCTTTGGATTAAGTTGAGTTGAAGGTGTGTACAGTTAGAACACAAAGTTTGGGCCAAAGATTGGGTTTCAACATAGGCATCGTGCTTCGGCACGAGATGTGACGTCAAGTCTTGAGTTGTCGGCATATAAGTTTCTTAAGTTGGCTGAGTTGTTTGAGTTTAAGTCGGGAAACCGCCGCAAGGCAAAGTTGGTTGAGTGACACTAACATTCACAAGTCTTGATTGGGTCAGTTGGTGGTCAAAGTAGCAAGGGCTGCTAGGCGGCAAGGGTCGCGAGGCGGCGATATGGTTATGTTTTACTGAATTGCGAGGCACGGCCTCAGCAAGGGTTTGTAGCACGGTCACACAAAAATGGAGCTTAATCGCGTAGTTGCGTCTCTAATTTTAAGCCGTAAGGCAAACACGACTCGATAGGTTAACGTTGTTGGCACGAAAAGGGTCTTGAGGCAAGGTATGAGTTAACATTCGTTGCAAGCACGAGATGGTTTAAAGACACAAAATAAGCAAGGCGTCGGTCATAAAACTGATCCTAAGGCAAGATTAGAAAGATAATTGATAAGAAGGGACTATGGTGCACAAAGTAAAATAACGTGTTGGGTTTGTATGGGTGGGCGAGGAGCTCATTCCACCAGTACAGTTGAGTACTGACACCCACATAGTTTATATGTGCAGGCACAGGTAGAAGCTCGTGGTGCGAAGCTCGCTTGGATGCGTCGAGGCACGGAGTTCCTTGGCGATTCGAAGCGTACGGCCGCATAGAGTAAAGACTTATATGGGACATAATGTATGGACATCGCCTTCCGAAGCTTCCGCTGGTTCAAGTGAGACTTGTATTTGAGAGATGAGAGAGAGCTGAGTGAACTTGTAAAATATGAGAAGAGTGAGCTTGAGTGATTGTAATCTTGGCCTTGCGCCCCCAATGTAACCGTGGCTTCAATATCAATAAAGAACTTCTTTTAATAACTTGTGTTTGTTCTTAATTTCCGCTGCTATTATTCAATATCTCTGCTTGGAACTTCTGTGCGACGACCCCGTCGCAGCCGCTGAAATCGGCCATTATGGAACCCGCCTTACACGAGCGCAATCTAGGCTCGTGCGGCATCACGCCTTAGCGAGGACGATCGCTCCTACGGAAGCGGGGCATGACAGTAACTAACCTGAAGAGATCATCAGGTCCTCAGGGGACATAGCAAGATACATAAAAACATGCGTATCTAGCAGTTTATCATGCAATAAAGAAAATACAGGAAAATAAACGAGAAAAGACCAATCAACACGAAAATACGACCATACATGACTGGAAGAACCACTATGCATAAACGAACTACTAGAGGAAAACAAAAGAACACGGTATCACGATGTCAACGGATAACCAATGAAATAATCAAACCCTCGCCCCTAGTATGGACTCGCAGCTTTGAACAACTACTAACCCTCGCCACTAATGTGGACTCGTAGGTTAGCTTCACGAAATCACCCTCGCCCCTAATATGGACTCGCAGGTACGGAATAGATAACTACTAACCCTCGTCCCTAGTGTGGACTCGCAGGGTAGCATCACCCTCATCCCTAGTGTGTACTCACAAGTGTGGAACAGATAACTACTAACCCTCGTTCCTAGTGTGGACTCGCAGGCTAGCATCACCCTCGTCCCTCGTGTGGACTCGTAGGTGTTGAACAGATAACTACTAACCCTTGTCCCTAGTATGGACTCACAGGCTAGCATCACCCTCGTCCCTAGTGTGGACTCGCTGGTGTTGAACAGATAACTACTAACCCTCGCCCCTATTGTGGACTTGCAGGTTAGCTTCAAGAATTCAAGGTACAGCAGTTCCGTTATAACTTATTCATCCTTTGACACGATATGACTCAGTCCAAGAACAGGTAATGATATGACCCAATCATGATACACAGGAGAGCAGATCCAATATGAACCACAAATTAACTAAGAACAAGAACTATATATATATCCAATATGAACTACGATGCTAACTATAAACAAGGTCT
>JANAVB010007800.1:1953226-2012976 GCA_029216955.1 Iris pallida
CGTTGGATGTTGTTCTTCAATGTATAGCAGTCTCGGGTTGTGTAAACCCTTGGACCAAATTTTTTATCTTATTTTATTATTTTATTATTTTTAGAGTAAAATCTAATTTCTTAATGTATTTAATGTGTAAATATTTATTATTTAGCATTAATATGGGCTTATGCAAAACCTAATTTTAGGAAGGGTTATTGGTATATGTACAACTGAATTCCCAGTTCAAACCGACCACTCCCATTAGTCCCTATATTTGAACCTACATTCAAATTCAGATCAAACTATTACTCCTTATCCTCAAAGCATTTGATCAAATCAAGAACATGGATATAAATTAGGAAGGGGATCAACCGACATCTCTTCCATCTACGTAGCTAAACCTTAATATCTTTACCTCTCTTTCCCGTCGCAAGAGTAGCGTGGACCTTTTCGTGAAGAACGATATCTTCCTCTTTCTTCAGTCAGTACTTATCGGTTAACCACCAATAGGTAAACCCTCATCTTTTATGTACATATAGAATTCTATTTTGGATAGAGAACATACGAGGCCACCATATATTTGTGTTTATGCCTAGTAATAACAGTTTCATAGGAGTAGTTTAAATAGCAAAATATAATGGGTATAGTTATGTATCAGTTAGTCATATAGGGTAAGGTATCAATTTGGAGAATAACATGGTTTAGATGTGTGTGGGTTTCCTGTATGTGGTTGACAGTTTAGAAGTTAGGAGGAATTCATATAAGGGTTCATATATAGGGAATTTGGTATAATGGAATAAAGTTGTAGGGAAACTTCGGCGTGTGAACAGGACACGGTCGATAGCAGTTGTAGGAGAGTTTTTCAGATGTGCAAATTTGTGGCCGTCCCCGAACTGGACTACAAAACATATAAGCTTATGTGAACTTCCAGTTGGGAATATTAGTCACCAATGGAGAATATACAGTAGTAGTAGTAGTAATGCTTGGGGCAACCATGGATAGATGTATCAAAAGTTAGGAAGAACATGGGAGAGTAATCTGCATACCTACACAAGACTAGAGTAGGTATCTAAGATGTATCACAAGATATTAGGTACACACAATAGGAGGTGGTGTTACCATGTTGATGGAGATGCTAAATTTTGTTGATAGAAATATAAGTGTTAGGGCGGGTAGCTTGGTATCCAAGTTGATCCCCTAATTAGGATTTCTAAAAAATTTGTACATAAATAGATCTACCTATAACTGTGCAACAGAGGCTTTCTGGACAGATTAACTAAGGTAGCAGTATGTTAACTATATAAATGTGTATAGGTTATAGGGGGCAACCTGTTTTTAAACCTGTGTGTACGTGAGAGTTCTATGGCTTATCATTGCAACAAGACACCTGGATATCTATTATAGGTCTAAGTATCAGATACCTGGAGTATCATACGGGTTCTCCCACTTTGGCATGAGTATCAGAGGTGGACGTGTGCAGTGAATAGGGAAGGGCATGGTCTGGAACATGGTCCATATGGATCTGCGTGTGCGTGGGTGTATGTGCCATCAGGATACATAGAGGAAGCATATGTAAGAAGATGTATCGAGAGTATGTTGGGACAGTTCCTATGTATAAGTGTGAAGATTTTATTGTGTATCAGTGTATGTGCAATCTAGAAGAGTATATGGAACTGGTAATTCAAATTAATGCCAACCAGGTAATCGCGGATTAGTAGTATAGCATAATATACGTCCTGGGTAATAGGTATACCAGAGTATCATAGGTTGGTATAAGACACTAGTGTGTGCTGTCCCTGTAACTTAACTGCAGCAGTATGAAATGACATAGAAACTATGTAGGGCTATAAGACAGGACGTACGTGAACCTAGGGAATAGGGAACCCTAAATAGGATATGGTTGTGTTGGTGATTTAAGGGAAACAGTATAAGGGATATATATAGTTGTGTATGTATATACAAACCTATGTAGGAAGTGGTAGACAGTAACTGATGGAAATATAGTTAATAGTGGACAAGTGATAGGTAAATTCATGGGTAGGGTATGTAGATAAAGATTAGGTGAGGGGAAATTTTTTAAATGTGTCAATGTTCTGCCCAAGGGAACGTATGTAGGGGACTTCATAATAGAGTATGGGCTTGTGGTGTATGTAAGCATGTGCATATGTAAGGGTGTCTAAGTAGTAGCACAAGGAGAAGTCAATGTGTAGTGGTGCACATAAGCTGCCGTGACAAATAAGAGCAGGTTGGGAAGTATTGCGCAAGGTACCAACTTAATTGGGTAAGTATCAGATGACTATTAGGCAATTGAATCATGCGTGCAAGCTATTTGGTTTACATGAAGGAAAAATTACTATGGTGTGGGAATGGGAATTAGGGCCAGAGGCAAATGAAACAGATTGTAGTTTATTGTGTAGAAGAGGTACATGAGGGAACCCTTTTTGTTTCAAAGGGTACATGAGGGCAAGGTGTGTGGGAATATAAGAAGGATATGTACAAGTGTGGTTACATTATAGGATACATAGGTATCCAAGGATAGATAGGTGCCTAGGTATTAGAGTATACATTTTGGGAATCCTATAGAGCCTATGGGTACTTGAGTTAGAGCAGTAACAATGAGTAGAATCCTAGTACCATTGGTACAAACTAGCGAAGGTATCAAGATATTTGTACCTACCACTTTTCTAAAATGAGGGTATTTTTGAACTTTTGTAGAAAAATTGATTATTTTATTATATTATTTAAATGATGTATTGTGATATTATCATTAGTTAGTAAAACCTTAGAACCACATTGACTAGAGATTAACAAAGACTATAGAAACATGGTTAGTGAATTTATCATGTTAGTTAGGCTTTAATTATTCTAGAATATCACTTAGATGCAACTAATTGACTTAAATAATAAACCACTTCGGGCCTTCTTCTTAAAAGGCTTTTAAATGAAAATTGGAGAAGCCTTTAACCAAATGCAGCCAAAGAAACCCTAGCCTACACTCTATGGCCGGCCACCATAGGCTACTCACATGCTATTTATAGTAATATTTGCCCCTCTTCTTCCCCTTTCATTAGAAACCCTAAACCTAATTTGTGTTCTTCACCAAATTGCCTCCAACACCCAAATTGAGTCCAAATTCCTCCAAACAAGTTATATTCTCTTTCCTTTGAATAGAGGAAGCCTCTATTTGCTAGGAGGGAGCCTATTGGGACAGGTTAGCCATTAGAAGTGAAGGAAATCTCACTCTAGCTTTGTTTCTTAAGAATCTATCTTTCAAGTGGTAAGAACCTCTAAACACATTCAATATTCAAATTTCTTGTTATAGATGCATTCATATAGGGTCCCATGACATTAGGAAGGATTTGGGTCAATTTCGGATTCATTTGAGGTGCGTATCATAAGAGTGTCGAATACGCACGTCAAGTGTTTGGTGAAATGCCTCTTAGGACTTTTATTGATTAATTTCCCATTGTAATTGGTTATTTGGTTTGGTAATATACTGTGAATGATGTGTAGGCTATGTTTTATGATTTGGGTTAGATTTTGATATGTATTTTGGTTATGGGGAGATCGGGTTCAACCTTGGTTCACTGTTGGATCTTAAATGTTCTGTGCAGTCACATATTTGAACTGGGAATGGTCATTTCACATCCTAATCACCTAGATAGCATTAGCCTAACATCTGCTACTGCCCATATTGCTCAGATCTTTACTGCTTAGTCGAGAAGTGAACATTAAACTGTCCTACATCTGCCCTCTTTATTAGCCACAGTCTATATTCATTACGGTATATATGTCAATTACAGATATCTAGTATATCATGCATAACCAAGTTGTTTCATTGCAATTGAGCCTACTTTAAATACTATCCTGCACACTACTTGGTTCACTACACAATTGGTTCACTGTATTACATTACACTGTCCTACTACTTGAGCCAACTGCAACACTCATAGCCCTGCATCACAAGAATGTCCTACATATTGATTCATACAATGCTCTGTATATTGCAAAATACTACACTCACTTCTTCAAATTCACTGCATGTCTATTTGTGCTTCATTTCCTGCACTGTACAGTGTTCCCTGCATGCATATACTTCACTACATACCTTCATGTATCAGATATTGCCAACATTCATCCATGGTATCGTGAATCCATCACTACCATACTTTACAAACTGTAATACTCAACAGTGTGGTTCACTTTTCTGTTCCATTAGATATCCATAGCCTTGAGATGTCTTGCCTACCCCTTGCCTTGCACCTTCACCACATTCCAAACCTGCATTAGGTATCCTATATGATAGAAATCATATCCTGCCTCTAACCCACTAAACATATTGCATTACTATACTAGAAAAATCCCTTTACTTGCTTTCCACTACCATGACATTTATTTCATAGACCACTACATTTTGTCTATACTGTAAACCCTGTACACACATACATGGCCATCCATATTTAACAGTGCATTAGTTGCACGGAACTGACTTGGTCCTAAATCAACTCATTCACTGCATAACCCAATTATCCTGTACTGCAAATACCTTCACCACTTTCATGTCCTGTATCTTTAGCTACTCAACACATCATTTCATTCACTGCACTCTTTATTTCATTTTCCTGACCTTTATTGCTTTCACACTATCTTACACTGCACATTAGTTTAAATCCTGCAAATGGAATACCTTGGTACCGTTTATTGAGAGTTCTTTTCCTTCGTTTAGTTTTGGTCTAGGTACTATTCTTATCATGCCCATATTCCTTAGTTGTTAGTCCATGTTGCCTTGTAGTATCAGATGGTTGTGATATTTGGTTTTGAGTATTAGTAAAGGATTGACATGTCCCTCACCCTGCTTTACAATGACCTACATTCATGTATGAGAACATTAGTTAAGGTTTAGCACATGATTCAGATCCCTTGGACCATGTTAGGCATCTGACCATTTATTCAGACCTACATAGTACTGGTTTAAACCCTTTAGACATTAGTCCATTTATCTCCATTACATCTTATCCCTCATTATGTCTAGCAATTGCTAGATCCAGTTGATCAACCCCTCTATTCAATTGCTTCCAGGAAGGTTATGTTCTATTCACTGCCTATGAGATGTCCTTCATGCTTCCTAGTCGAGCCACAGATGTCCTGCATCATATTCACATATGTCCAAGCCATCTGGATGACTTACCTTGGCCATTTTTCTGAGTTCAATCAAGTCATATCCTGTTAACCAATGTCTTAAAGTGCAAGTTACTATATAAGTTCTCTCCTTCTTAAACTTTACAAGTTTGGACTTTATGTTAAGTCCTTTGGTGTCTTGGTCAAGTCTCCTAATTACATGAACAACATTACTTACAATTTATACTGTCCCCTTTTTGATATACAGTCTTAGTCCATGTATGCATTGAGTTCAGAGCACCAGGTCCTTAGTGAAGTCTCAGTTGGGCTAGTTTAATGCCCTGCATCCTGATATGTTGCCCACCCTTAAACCTTAGTGAGAGTTAGTATATTAGTGTGAGTTTTGTTCTGTCATTCACTCATGTGTGTTTGTGTGTGTGTCTTATATCATCAGATCCTAATATCAATTAATCCCATATATTATTAGGATTCCATCTCTTATATGTTCAGACATCTTTATATCCAATTAGTCCATATCCTAAGGGATGATGTTGTTTCACTGCATTCTTACTGTCCTATTTGAGGATTTGGTTGGATAAATATACAAGTGTTCATTTATTTGGTCCACATCACTTTAAGTTCTGTCCCTTGTATTGGTATTATTTCCTTTTTTATGTTCAGCCCTCCAAGTGAGTAGTATCAATCCTTGTAATTCCTTGGTTTAACCCATAACCTAATCTATCCTCTATTACCTACATGTACTCACTCACTATTTGATAAATTGTCATGAGATGTACTGGAATGTAGGAGTAGCCCTAGTACATTCAGTCCATTGATTTACTGACCTGTCCACATTAGTTTTTACTGTTCACAATCCAATCGCTCTATGTTCTATCTTTGATGTTCAGACTTGAACATCACTTATGGACAGAACATTGCCCTTCTATCTTGTTCAGTTGAGTTTAGCCACTTGTGTGTAGTCTATAAGTTGTATGATAGGGAGGATGTATGTTATAGTTGGTAAGGTTTAGTATTATATACTATAGTTAGAGTTTAAGGTACTATGGATAAGGATATTGTTATATATATATGTGATATACTTCGGATATATATTGTGATATATGGTTAGAGTTGAGTTATAATGTAAGTTTTGGTTGACACCTAGTTGCCAAGCATTTAGTTAGCCCAAAACCCTAGATAGGCATTTGACCAAGGTTTGACCAATGGTTCAAGTTTGGCTAGATGTTGGCCAAGAGTTGAATTTTGATCTAGAGAGGCCTAGTAGCTTGTTGACATCATTGTTTTAATCAATTGTTTAATCTAGAACACTCGTAACCTGTATCTCATATAACAGGACTCTATGACTCCAGCTCAGATACCAATACACATCAATTGCTCAGGATATCAGGCAAGTACATTCTCTGTAAGTTTGTATTCATGATAGTATCTATATTGCCGGCTCTAGACTACTTTACTTGATGTTGACACATTGTTCACACGGATTAGTACTATATGGATCTTTTTATGAGATGTTATCCCCTCATCGAGTGCATCGGATATTTTATGTTCATATGTTTTTCATGTACATCACGTACTCCTTGTATTCGTATTATTCATGTAGATACATGTGCTCTGATGTACTCTCATGTACTCGCATGTGCTCACATGTGCTCCAAGTTAAACTAACAATCATGTATGTAACGTAACTTGAATGGATCCTTATGTACTGATTGGGGCGGGGGAGTAGAAGTGGCTATGTGATTAAATCCCTCTAGTGTAAAAATGTGCATGTCTATTATACCCTCACGTATAATAGAGTTACCGTAGAATAACTATGTACAACCTAAGTAATCACTTAACTGCCTTGTGCTCTGAATCACTTATATATATGTTACAGTTATATTTTCTCTATTATATCCATGTACTCAGTATTATCTGTACTTATTATATTTTTGTACTTCTTTTACAGAACGTCATATACTTTATTCTATTGTTTGCTCTATATTTCCTACCATGGTTTGGAACTGCTTTAGAGTTATGTATTTGCTCCAATCCTGACCGGATACGTTGACAAAATTTTACAGAGAACTTGGAGGATCCAGCTAGCCTAGAGGAGGCACCAGTAGTGCTTGAAGTAGACTTCTAGGAATGTTGGGTTATGTCTTTTAGTTTCTTGTTATGTATTTGATTTGTACTCTGTTTGGTGTTGATAACACTTAGCTCTTTTCAATTCTGGTTTTGTATTGAACATTGAGATCTTTCTATCTATTTTATTTTGTGCTGATTTCCATCTTAGTTACTTTGTAATTGAGTTGTATCCTTCTAAGATTGTCCTCCGTTTTGGAGAGTATATCTTTTTGGACAGATATATTATATTGTGTTAGATGTTGTTGAGACCTAGGACAGCGTTCTACTGCCGATACTGCAGCGTCGGCTGGACCCACCCATGGTCTCGTGCCCTTTCACTGGATGCGGGTCATGATACCTTTTTTAGTGGTGGCCCATGCAAGTCGAGATTCGCATTAGTACAATATCGTGGTAGCGCAATGACTTAGTTGTACTACTACGAGCCTGCGATAGAATATAGAAAATAGAGTATTAGAATGAGAGGATGCTCAATCACAGTTAGAATTTCTTGAGAGATTCCTGGGATGATCCTTGAGAATCTTATTTAAACTTTAATTTGAAATCCCTTCCTCTTGTTTCTGTTCACCCTTGCTTTTTGTTATTGAATTTGATTTTGATGGTTCGTTGTTGATTTTGATTTTCAAATCGAGATGGATTTTATGGCCTACGTTATGGTATCTTCTGATAACATATATTGACGATGACAAGAGGAAAGGTAAAAAGTCTACTTGGTTATGGGGCCTGGAGTTTATCGCAACCATATTAGCCGGCGTGGCAGAAACGTAGAGACCTAACTTCGGATGGATATATCTTGGTTATGAGATTTAGAATTACTCGCAGCTGTACTAGTCAGCATAGCGAGGATTCTAGATGACATGATCATAAAGATGCATACCCCAGTTATGGAATCTACCGTTTATTGCAGCCTTGCTTACTGGCATGGTGAGAATTCTGACTATCATAATTTTGGACAGACGCATATGATTATCAAATTGTATCTTGAGAAGGTTCTTAGCATATCATCTCTACCATTCACTTCTGTTATTATAAAATTATGTTCCATCATCAATTAACTTAGGAGTAGGATGCTTTCAATTATTTTTAGACCATTTCTTTGTAGAGTTTTATTTCACTTGTAGTTCTTTTAGGATATGATAGTTTGGTGGCTTGAGTTGATAGTTGCATTGGTATTAGAATAGTAACCTATTGTAGTTAATTCTCTGTTATTTATAATAATCATAGTTTTTATAATATATAGAATGATAGTCTGTCTTACAGCCCTCGATGATTTTTTATTTTCTATCTATCCTTCCAGTATGGCACCCATGACCAGAGCCCATCGTTTGAGAGCAGCTACAGTTCTGAATGTGACTAAGAACGTGCTTCCACCTCCTATTGCTCAGTAGGTAGTGACCCCTCCGACTGACCAGAGGATAGTGGCACCTTCTGCCATTGAGGAGGGATAGCGGCCTCACCAGAGAGCTTTCCTCCATCTCCTGCCATTCAGAAGAGAGCTGTAGTTTCGTCTGAGACCGAGAGTCTTCCTCTGCCTCCTCTTTTGCCTCCTAGAGTGGTACCCCATACCATACACTCGGAAGGTTTGTTTCCTGATGGAGCTTAGATGTTTGGACTCCTCTGGGATGTGTCGGAGACACAGAGAGTTCAGGCCGAGATCCTGAGGGAGCAGAATCAGAGGACTCGGTAGCTGTGGGACCTAGTGCATTCTCGAGGAAAGCCTAGTTCTAAGAAAGTGAGGAGCAACATCCACCCAGGGCCTCAGGAGTACCCAGACCTTCAACCTACCATCCTTTCGAGTTCAGACTCATGTCCAGCAGAGGCCAGTTGAACGAGCGCCTACCTGTACTTACTGTAGGAAGCTTGGGCATCTTTGGGCCGACTGTGGGAAGAGGAGAGGATTGTACCTGTATTATGGGGCAGATACCCACAGGATGCGAGACTATCCTATTGTACTTATCCTAGACAAGGCCCCGCCTCCAGGAGGGAGTTCCAGCCACCAGACCTAGTTGGAGGTGAGTATTTGACCATGTCTTTTGGGATGATTTGATGCACCCTACCATTGTTTGTGTGTTTTTGATACCTTATGAATTGCCTTGTGCTATAGTATGATTAGTGTAGCTAGACGAGACCCCAGATTGATATAGCATATCATGACCCTGTATGTTGTTCTTTCAATAAATATTGTATGATTTAAATAAGGTTTTCTTAGACCATGATTGTTGGGGGCATGACCTTAAGAAGAGCACGACCAACTTAAATTTTAAGGACGAAATTTTTCTAAGGAGGAAGAATTGTAACTACCACTTTTCCAAAATGAGAGTATTTTTGAACTTTTGTGAAAAAATTGATTACTTTATTATATTATTTAAATGATGTATTGTGATAGTATCATTAGTTAGTGAAACCTTAGAACCACATTGACTACAAGACTATAAAAATGTGGTTACTGAGTTTAGTCATGTTAGTTAGGCTTTAATTATTCTAGAATATCACTTAGAGGCCACTAATTGACTTAAATAATAAACCACTTTGGGCCTTCTTCTTAAAAGGCTTTTAAATGAAAATATGAGAAGCCTTTAACCAAATGCACCCAAAGAAACCCTTGCCTACACTATATGGCCGGCCACCATAGGCTATTCCCATGCTATTTATAGTAACATTTGCCCCCTCTTCTTCCCCTTTCATTAGAAACCCTAACCCTAATTTGTGTTCTTCCCCAAATTGCCACTAACATCCAAATTGAGTCCAAATTCCTCCAAACAAGTTGCAATATCTTCCCCATGAAGAGAGGAAGCCTCTATTTGCTATGAAGGAGCTTATTAGGACAATTTGGCCATTGGAAGTGAAGGAAATCTCATTCTAGCTTCGTTCATTAAGAATCCATCTCTTAAGTGGTAAGAACCTCTAAACACATTAAATATTCCCATTTCTTATTGTAGATGCATTCCTATAGGTCCCTATGACATTAGGTGGGATTTGGGTCAATTTCAAATTCATTTGAGGTGCATATCACAGGAGTGTCAGATACCTACGTCAAGTGTTTGGTGAAATGCCTTTTAGAACTTTTATTGCTTAATTTCCAATTGTAAGTAGTTATTTAGGTTGGTAATATACTGTGAATTATGTGTAGGCTGTGTTTTGTGATTTAGGTTAGTTGATATGTATTTTGGTCATAGGGAGATCGGGTTCAACCTTGGTTCACCGTTGGCTCTTAATTGTTCTGTGCAATCATATATTTGAACCGGGAATGGTCATTTTACATCCTAATCACCTAGATAGCATTAGCCTAACATCTTCTACTGCCCATATTGCTCAGATCCATACTGCTTAGTCGAGCAGTGAACATTAAACTATCCTACATCTAGCCACTTCATTAGCTACAGTCCATATTCATTACAGTATACATGTCAATTACAGATATCTGGTATATCATGCATAACCAAATTGTTTCATTGTAATTAAGCCTACTGCAAACACTATCCTGTACACTACCCGGTTCACTGCACAATTGGTTTACTGTATTACATTACACTGTCCTACTACTTGAGCCAACTGCAACACTCATAGCCCTGCATCACAAGAATGTCTTGTATATTGATTCATACATTGCTCGGCACATTGCAAAATACTGCACTCACTTCTCCAAATTTACTGCGTATCCATCTGTGCTTTATTCCCTGTACTGCACAATGTTCTCTGCATGCATATACTTCATTGCATACCTTTATGTATCAGATATTGCCAACATTCATCCACTGCATCATGAATCCATCACTGCCACACTTCACAAACTGCATTATTGAACAGTGTGGTTCACTGTTCTGTTCCATTAGATATCCATAGCCTTGAGATGTCTTGCATACCCCTTGCCTTGCACCTTCACCATATTCCATACCTGCATTAGGTATCCTACATAATAGAAATCATATCCTGCATCTAACCTACTGAACATATTACATTACTTCATTAGACATATCCCTTCACTTGCATTCCACTACCATGACATTCATTTCACAGACCACTGCATTCTGCCAATAATGCAAACCTTGAACACACATACATGGCCCTACATATTTAACACTGAATTAGTTGTACTGAACTGACTTGGTCCCAAATCAACTCATTCACCGCATAACCCAATTATCCTGTACTGCAAATACCTTCACCACTTGCATGTCCTGCATCTTTAGCTACTGAACACTTCATTTCATTCACTGCACTATTAATTTCATTTTCCTGCCCTTTATTGCCTTCAAACTAACTTACACTACACATTAGTTTAAATCCTGTATATGGAATACCTTGGTACCTTTTCTTGAGAGTTCATTTCCTTAATTTAGTTATGGTCCAGGTACTTTTCTTATCATGTCCACATTTCTTAGTTGTTAGTCTATGTTGCCTTGTAGTATCAGATGGTTGTGATATCTGGTTTTGAGTATCAGTAAAGGATTGACCTATCCCTCACCCTTCTTTACAATGACCTGCATTCATGTATCAGAACATGAGTTAAGGTTTAGCACATGATTCACATCCCTTGGACCATGTCAGGTATCTGACCATTTGTTCAGACCTACATAGTACTGGTTCAGACCCTTTAGTCATTAGTCTGTTTATCTCCATTACATCCTGTCCCTCATTATGTCTAGCAATTGCTCGAGCAAGTTGATCAACCCCTCTATTCAATTGCTTCCAGGAAGTTTATGTTCTATTCCCTACCTACGAGATGTCCTGGATGCTTCCTAGTCGAGCCACAGATGCCCTGCATCATGTTCACATATGTCCTAGCCATCTAGATGACTTACCTTGGCCATTTTTCTGAGTTCAGTCAACACATATCCTGTTAACCAATGTCTTAAAGTGCCAGTTACTATATAAGTTCTCTCCTTCTTAAATTTACAATTTTGGACTTTATGTTCAGTCCTTTAGTGTCTTGGTCCAGTCTCCTAATTACATGAACAACCTTACTTGTAATTTAAACTGTCCTCTTTTTGATATACAGTCTTAGCCCATGTATGCATTGAGTTCACAGCACCTGGGTCCTTAGTGAAGTCTCAGTTGAGCTAGTTTAATGCCCTGCATCCCTACATGTTGCCCATAGTGTGAGTTTTGTTCCGTCATTCACTCATGTGTGTTTGTGTGTGTCTCTCATATCATCACATCCTAATATCAATTAATCCCATATGTTATTAGGATTCCATCTCTCACATGTTCAGACATTGTTATATCTAATTACTCCACATCTTAAGGGATGATGTTGTTTTACTGCATTCTTACTGTCCTATTTGAGGATTTGGTTGGTAAATATACAAGTGTTCATTTATTTGGTCCACATCTCTTTAAGTTCTGTCCCTTTTATTGGTATTACTTCCTTTTTCATATTCAGCCCCAAAAGTGAGTAGTATCAGTCCTTGTACTTCCTTGGTTAAGCCCATAACCTAATCTATCCTCTATTACCTACATGTACTCACTCACTCTTTGACAAATTGTTATAAGATGTACTGGAATGTAGGAGTAGCCCTAGTACATTCAGTCCATTTATTTACTGAACTATCTACATTGCTTTTTCTTGTTCACAATCCAATCCGTCTATGTTCTGTCTTTGATGTTAGACTTGAACATCACTTATGGACAGAACATTGCCCTTCTATCTTGTTCAGTTGAGTTTAGCCTCTTGCGTGTAGTCTATGAGTTATATGATAGGGAGGATGTATGTTTTAGTTGGTAAGATTTAGTATTATATACTATAGTTAGAGTATAATGTAATATGGATAAGGGTATTGTCATATATATATATATATATATGTGATATACTTAGGATATATATTGTGATATATGGTTAGAGTAGAGTTGGTTAATGTAAGTTTTGGTTGATACCTAGTTGCTAAGCGTTTAGTTAGCCCAAAACCCTAGATGTGCATTTGACCAAGGTTTGACCAATGGTTCAAGTTTGGCTAGATGTTGACCAAGAGTTGACTTTTGACCTAGAGAGGCCTAGTAGCATATAGACATCATTATTTTAATCAATTGTCTAATCAAGAACACTCTATAACCTGTATCTCATATAGTAGGACTCTATGACTCCAGTTCGGACACCGATACATATCAGTTGCTTAGGATATCAGACGAGTACATTCTTCGTTAGTTTTCTTTCATGATAGTATCTATATTGCCTGCTCTAGCCTGCTTTACTTAATGCTGACACATTGTTCACACGAATTAGTACTATATAGATCTTTTCATGAGATGTTATCCCCTCATCGGGTGCATCGGGTATTTCATGTTCATGTGTTCTTCATGTACATCATATGTGCTCATATGTGCTCCATGTTAAACTAACAATCATGTACGTAACGTAACTTGAATGGAAGGCATCCGTGTATGGATGATGCTACTTATCAACACCGATACCTAGGTGTCGCTGCCTCGGTAGAAATTCGTCCTTCTACAGGGACATGAAGAATGGCAACTTACTCAATATCAGCACATGGAGATTTTGGTACAGGCATTCCCGATGAGCTTCCCTCCATGGCATGAGTCCCGATATCTAAAGGAGCTATGGTTGAACTGAGGCAGAAAGCGGTAGAAGCCAAAGGGACTTCGATGATCGTCCCTACATGACCTGCTATAATTCAAAGTAAAATCATTATATCATACAACATTAAATAAAGAAGTAATGGTAGATAAAGTCAAAATTTTACCTAGGCTCGTTGGCATATATGGAGTGTACATAGGCACAGTATCTCTTTTCGTAACAAGTCTTTCAAGTGCAGAAGCAGATACTGTCACCTAGCTATTTTCTGCTTCCGAGCCTCCTGAGATGAAGCGACTACCCCCAACCTCTGAACCAGCATGGCTGCCTCTGGCCCCTGACTCAGCTTGGCCTCCTTTGGCTATCTCTTCCGCCGTCTCCATTTCAAAAATGTGTTCAACAGGGACCTGAATCCCCTCAGTATCAATATTAGGGTTTTCGTCACACTCAGGGCCTTCAAGACCTTCTACAAAGTCTTTATCACCCTCATCATCATCATCGAGGCTTCCATCACCCTCAACTTTAGCATCAGAGTTCTTATCACCAAGCGGTTCATGTAGGCTCTGATCACCATCACTGGGGCTTCCATCGCCCTCATCCTCAAGAAGGTGCTCACCACCCTCAATTGCAGTCTGACCAATAATTAGTGACGGTTCTTGATGATCAGGAGACTGCCTCGGTGATAATAGAATAGGCGAGACTACGGTTTTCTCCTTCACAACTCTGGTTGCTAATAATTTCCTTCTTGCTTTGCGCTTAAATGACTGTTGAGGTGAAGCTTCCGTTCCATAAGGTTCATCTTGTGCTATCGGCTCTCTACTTGTCTTTTCAATAGAAACCCTACTTTCCTTCTTTATAGGAGATGGGATTGTTCTCCTGAAAGAAGATGTTCCTCCAGTCGAAAAACCCGCCTCTAACTGTCGGGTCTGAGCCCTTGTCCTCACAACGGGCTTCTCAGCAGCAGTCATTTCTTTCTTCTTCTTTCATTTTTCCTTAGCGGGAGAAGGAAGTTCTTTATGAACTGACTGGGAGGATGAAGTCCCAGTCTTCTGTTTCTTACTACTCCCCTTCACGAAAGATTTTTCCTTGCACTTCTTTAAAAAGACGCACAGTGCACCTTGTACTTCATCGTGGAAACCGGCAGGCGCAACTTCTAGAGGAGAGTCCACGGGAACGCCTTCTTCAGCTTCTACAAAATTTATAGTTGCTTCAATCCCTTCTCGTGACCTTCTGATACTAACAAATCTATCAGATAAAGAAAAACCCTCAAAGATGGTGTTGGCTGAAGTGTAAAAATTCGTGTATGTACTCAACATACGCGGGCCCGCTTCAAAAGTAGCCGAGGACATGGTAAATACAGCTTTAGTGCCTCTCGCACTATAGTACCTCCATCCTCGAGCATCGTCGGTCAGATATCCATAAGCTTTAAGGCAGGTAGTGGCATTCCCAACGTGCATCGGGTCATAGCCGAACTGACGAGCAAATCATCTAGGTAAGTATGGTTCCAGATAGCATTCATTCTCGAACCGATACACCAGATGTGAGGGCCTGATCATCTTCAACCAAGTGAAGGCGGCTGGAGGTGCACGAGTATCCATAGGCTCTAAATCCTTGAGAGGAGTCGAGAAAGTCTCATACCCAGAAGGAAGAGTTACACAGAAGAACTACCAACCAGAACCCATGTTAAATGACTTTCTACAATAAAAAAGTGAATTCATTTTCCATCAAGACGTGGCGTATCACCCAATAAAATCTCCTTATATAGTACCAAGAGCCGGATCCATCAGACAAGGATGGTGTAAGATTAACCAGCCTAATAAATAAGTATACGATATCTCGGTGCGAGAAAAGTCTTCTCAAGTGCCAAGCTTCTCCATTATGGTAGTTATGAATGCAAGGAGACTTGCGTTCAACCGACAAGTCATTAGGAAAAGGATATCCATCTTATATCCAAACACTAAATGCACTACGGCGAATAGCACGTCACGGTGGATGGGATCGACCGTACTGGCTCCGGGAACCACAAACCGTCATAGCCAAATGGAAAGAAAACCTACCAAAGTAGCCTCCGGAGACGTGGCTATTCTGCCTTGGCTTATGTAAGTATCAACAAGGGTGCCAGCAGCAAGTCATGCCTATCTTTTTCCAGCTCATTATTGACATGTCCTGATTCTTCAATCAGCCTTTTAATCGTGTCGCTTGCGAGTGGTTCAAAGAAACGGGGCTCACATTCTAAATGCTCTTGCGCCTTATTCTCTGCGATATGACCAAAGAAAAGATACACCAGCCACTTGGATGTATAGCATGTCTCAATCGCCCTACTCTTATACAAGAGCGTACAAATCATGAAATGACATAGCAACTCCTCGAAGGCCGCCACCATCTGAGGGTTCTTTTCGGCCAGATTTTTTGTTCTTCTTCAGTTTGCATATACTCCTCGTAGGGGTTATCACCCATTGGCAGGTGTGATAAAAACTGCATCTCATGCAAGGCGAGGCCTAACCCTCTATGAGGAGTGACGAAGGTGCCAGTCATGTTGTTGTATCTATCTACCAAGGCTAGGAACATGTTGGAATTGGTGTGTATGCCACAGGAGGTGGTCCAGATGGGTTCATAAAGCTCTAACTCAACCAACTTGTCCTTGAAGTTGTTCAGAGCCCATACCGAGAGACTATTCCAGCACTTAATGTATGGATGCATCATACCTGTCAACTGTATGTTTGGGGCTGGATATGCTCCTCCGGCTTTAGCAAAAATATTTACAAAAAGGGTATTCTAACCGGAATCATAAGAGATGAATCCTCTGCCGGCACGCAACTTGTTTTCAAGCCTCTCAAATGCATGTTGTGTTTCTCAGAGGAACTAAAGAATATGTCCGTCCTTTGGGCCCCATATCTATGGTAGATCTTTCCAACCCTAGCCTGTTGGAATGGAGTCAGATCCCGTGACATTTGTCGAGGGTAGCTGGCTTGGGCATAGCGGGACAGAGACAAGTTCCTCACCATTTCTGTGAGATATGCCAATCTCTCTCCACTATGGTAGACTCATTTTTCTCGTTTAGTCTTGGGCTGGGAGGCTTTGTCAATGGCTTCTCCAAATAAGAAGTCTAGTTTCTTATGGGGAACCTGATCCATACTTAAGAAGGGTTCACCGTTCATTAGACATAAGAGAGTCCTTTTATCTTGGGACTCTAGCAGAGCTCTCCTGGTAGCAGAAAGGTCATACTGCCGAAAGTTTACGTGAGAAAGAACTTCTTCGTAATCTGATACTCGAAAAGCCGAAGCCAATATCTCTGCACGTGGGACTTCCCTGAGATCAACTACAAAAAAGAGAAGAAACAAGAGTTAAAATCATGAAAAAGTGTTCTTATAAAATAAGAAAATCTAAATAATTTTTAGCCCTGTACAAATCGTAGATGTCACAATACACAGTATTGCGCATGCAATAACAGTTTCTAAATAGCACATGCAATATATCAGTTTCTAAAAGGCGCATGCAGTGTGACAGTCTCTAAATGGTGTGCACAACATGACATTTCTTAAATTACACGGCATGGCAGTTCATAATTTGCGCACGTATTATGACAGTTCTTGTTTCGTGCAAGATAGTGCGCTATTGACAAGATTTTGACACAACGTGCTGCGCACTTTGAATGAAAAAAGGGTGCGCAATATGTTTTTGGCTGACACTCTGAAAGAGGTGGCGTTATTTGGAAATTGTGCAGCGACAACCAACACTCAGAATGGGACGGTCAACACTGGCATTTAGTTCGTACTGCCATCAAATGGCACTAAGTATATTGTTCGGCTTCCCCAACAGAGCAATTACCATCAAGAGCGGGGTTGGCCTCCTCGGCTCTCACCGACGGTGGCACGTGCTGTGGCACCCTCAGCGACGACGCACGTGACCAAGCTCCAGCGACTCCCCTTCCTTTATGAGCGATGGATCCGTGGTGCCATTGTTAATCAGAGTTCACTAGAAAAATCTTGGAAAAACGAGAGAGGGAAGATGAGAACTCAAGAGAGGTAAAATTTCTAAGCAAAGAATTCTCTATCTCTTCTTAAAGGGCTATTTATAGCCTAAGCCCACATGTAACAGCCGCACAAATTGTGCAAGAAACAGTTGGACGGTTAAGATTCTACGCGCACAATATCTTCTAAAATGCTTCTTCTTCAAAGTATTTCAAATTGTGAAAATTTTAAAATTTTAAAACTTTTAAAGGGGTCTTGTAGAAGCTTTAAAAATGCTAAAAGAATGTATTACACCGTTTACAAATAGCGCCAGGAAATATCCATCAGATAGCACCCAGCATCAAAATGAGCACGACATTATATGGCGATGGACATTAAATGGCGCCTGACTGCCACGTGTAAGCTTCCTTAAGAAGCTAAGTCGTCAGTCATGATGACTAACGACCCGACAGTCGAGGAATATCCCTTCGAATCCCGAACGCGCGACGCTTAAGGAAGATTATGTCAGACCGATCATAATGAGTTTTGTCAGTTACTGTGCACTATTTTCAATGGTGCGAAGTAGTCAATTCTTCAATGAATCAATACTCAGCGCATTTTTGTACTTCAACACTACGTGCTATTTATCAGGTGGCACCAATCAATCAATCATCATCCAAAAGCAGTTTGATGACGTGGCATGCATGCCACTAATCTAAAAGAACGTACACGTACTACTGCACACAACCATGCATACTACTCTCACAGAATGCCACGTGTCCCGTGCAGTTGAGCTAACCGTTCGTGCGAATGGGTGATAGCACGCCAAATAGTGTATAATTATCACACTTTTATACTGTACGCCAATTGTGGTAACTACTTGACAGTTATTCCAAAACTATATAAATGGAGTTCAGAATCACTCTTCAAAGGACTAATGATCATAATCTTCTGAGAATTTGCCGTAGCACGTTTAAGAGCTTTTCTTCTTCGACATCGCATAGTCTAAGGAATAAAGTGATCGACTTCTGATCAGATTCCTGTAGAAGCATGAAAAAGAATAAAGAAAGATCCATGAGGCCAAGGATTCCCCATGCAGTTCAGAGAGCTCATGCGGCTCAGGGATCCATGCGGCTCAAGCGACTATGCGGCTCGAATAGTTCCATGCGGCCCAGAGAGGAGCCACGTGGCCCTCAACAGCTCTTCCCTTTGTCTTCTACTGTATTTAATGCCTTGACGGCTGACAGCTCTGAACAATGAAAGAAAGATATAATAATGACTCTGTCATAATGGCAGACTCCTAGGAAAACGAAGGAAATCTCTGACACAATCCGTCAAACCCCAAAGACCTTTATGCGGCCTTGACACGTGGACAGTCGCATGCGGCTCAGACAGAGGCTACCCATGCAGCTCAGGCAGAGGCCACCCATGCGGCTCAGGCAGAGGCTACCCATACGGCTTAGGTAGAGGCTACCCATGCGGCTCAGGCAGAGGCTACCCATGCGGCTCACGAGGACTATCTTCATGCGGCTCACTGAGAAGCCACCCATCATGCGGTTGCCTACGCTCATGCGACTCAGATCATCCCCATGAGGTTCAAATGTTCAAAGGCCACTCCCAAGTAGCCTTGACACATGGCCAGCCTTATGCAGCTTAATGGGGAGGGCAATCCTCATGCAGCTCAGATTTTCTAAGTGACTCGCAGTTTTGCCAGCGTCCATACAGCTATCAGCCTAATAATAGTGGGACACGTGGCAAGATTCATCAACAGATCCTAACAACCAGGTTTAGTACCATCCTCATAATTACTGGGATCAAATCAGATTATTTGCAATCAATCAAATTGAACACGTGGCAAGAGATCCGAGCTTGGCATAACAAATCATGAGGAGTTATGGCAATCATCATTAATTGCCCACAGAGATTTGATTCAATCACCTTAATTACCCAAATCTATCATGAACGACCCAGATTCATTGATCCTCAACCGCCGACTTTTGAGAATGGGCAATCATTACAAACCCTAATGATGCCCCCCACTCTTATAAATAGCGAGGTGCCATTCCCTTGCAGAAAAAAAAGGGAGAAAGAAAAAAGAGAGAGCAGAGAGCGGAGAAGAGAGAGAGAGAGAGAGCACACCCCCCTCGGATCCAGAGAGTCAAAGAGAAATTGAAAGGAGAGCATTTCTTCATCAACGCCGAGCAGTTCTTCTACAGAGCCAAGGCTACACCCGATCGTCCAAGGAGTAAGACAGAGCTGCTGTCGCTTTCCCGAGCCTCCATCGTCACCCCCAGAATCTAAAATAAACAATTGTACTTAGACTGCTATACCTAGGTTTTCATCCCTAGGCTTTTTTTGTACAAGCGAGTTTGTATTGTGAGTCTAAGTTCAGTCCTCCGATAATTGTTTTGTTCTTTAACAATCAATGGCAAACACGATGGCGACTCTGCTGGGGACAAACTTCTCTACGGCTGAGGATTTGGTGACGTAATCGGATGCAGCCAAACTTGGCTCCACGCAACAGAAGATGGTCGTCCGCTTCGACCAACAGGCGTTTGAAGAAATGCTCTCCGACGGGAGCGCTGGCCCGGTCCAGAAGCAAACCCGCACAAAGAAGGCTCGCAGGGAGTGGAGGCCAAAATTATTTGCTCCTCCCCAAGCCCTGGACGGAGTACTCTCTGCTACCCAAGACGGCGAAGACGACTCTCGTGCGGCCCCACGTCAAGCCATAGAGGACTCTGCTGTCCCCAAGTCCGACAGAGGAAAACACTATGATGCTGGACTTGCAGGGACAAAGAGTAGTTCTATATGCTCCAGGAAGAAGCCGAACACTCATGCGGCCAAGACTGCCAGCCGCATGCATGATGCTCATGCGGTTGAAACTTCCAGCCGCATGAAGAATATCCATGCGGCCAGAACTTCCAGCAGTATGGAGAAACCTCATGTGGCCGAGACTTGCAGCCGCACGAAGAAAGCCTATGCGGCCACAACTGCCAGCCGCATGAAGGCAGTTGACTCCAGCCGTATACTGCCTGCTCCACGCAGCTCAGGCTCAGTCTTCGATCGCCTCTCCTATGGTTCTGATCTCTTGTGCTCCCAAGAAGACATGTCTGATTCTCTCCAGCCCCACTTAGACTCTTCCTACTATGTGCCCTCACGTACTAGAGTGAAGAAGTCTAGGGCAGCACGAGCTTGGCAAGCTCGGTCCGCTCATCCGACCTCTGACCATCCGAGCGTCCCACATACTGTTATGCGGGACTCTGATAGAAAGTTGTACAGAACAACTCGAGTCCAGCCCCCGGCGGCAAACGGACAGAGAGGTTCCCAAAAGTCTCCCAAAATCCAGGAAGAACACATGGACGATCCGGACCCACCTGACTTGCGTGAGGCCATCCTCCACAAACGCAAGGAAAGAAAAGGTTCCTCGGGGTACAAAGAGTCCTCCCACGGACGTCACTGCACCCAAGTCATCGTCAACTGCTGTTGTAATAACGCGACGGTACGAGAAGACCGGCAGTCCGTCTTCAAAAGACTGCAACAACCATGTTCAGAGGATGAGGCACCTCCCGTCGTCTCCTGCAACTCTGCTCAGAAAATCTCTGCCGATGGGAGAGAGAAGAAGACTAATGCTCCCAGCCCAAAGATCTCAACCACTGCGACTAAGAAACTGTCGTCTAAATGGTTGTCCACCTCCGGATTATTCTAAGGTACCCGTTCGAAGACGAAATCTGCTACAGCAGGAGATTCATCATCCGGACCGCTGGGGGTCACTAAAACAGGGGGTAGCACTCCCCAAAACATCCATGATAACCCGATGTTCCAAGGAGACGAGCCCGAGGAAACAACCCTCCCGTCAGATACAGCAGATGCGGACGTCCCCGAGGACGTCTACGACTCTCAAGATGAAGCAAGCTCTGAAGCTACGGGTACTATTCCTTCTGAGTCCGAGCCAGAGGAGAACATTCCCACTTATCTCGATGACTTCTCGATACAGGAGAATGACTCGGAGGGCACGTCCTCCACCGTTCCTTCTATTTTCCCTCATATAAAGACGGTGTTCATAACGGACAGCAACCAAGGTGGTTCCAGTGATCGCCAACGCATCGACACTCTGGAGGCCATACTGCACGCCTTGGTCAAGTCTGTAGACGAGATCAAAGCAGCCCTTCCAACTCTCCAAGGAGGGACGCCTGGCCAAACAAGCACGGGTCCTGCGGTCAATGCGGACTCGAACTCAGCGGCACCGAACCCGGGCAACAATCCTCCTGAAATGACGGCTCCCACCGCTGTGGATGAGGCCAAGGAAGCAAGAAGAGAGGTCTAGGAGCTCCGAGCCATGTTTTACGCTCGAGAAAACTCCCAAGACCTCAGAATACGGTAACTATATCCTGCTGCATGGAGGGATGTCCCCTTCCCGCCAAGATATAAGCCGTTCAACATTAATCCCTATGATGGCAAGACCTCCGTAAGTCGATACATCACTTACTTCGAGGTCACCACCGACCATCTGCCCTATGACGATGCCATCCTCACACGATTATTCATTGGAGCATTGGAAGGAGTCGCCTTCGACTGGTATCGCAACCTGCCAGACAACAGCATCCACTCCTTCGCCAGCTTCAAGCGCATGTTTTTGGAGAGATTCTACGAAGTAGGACAGGACATCACAATGTCCACCCTCATGGACGTCGTCCAAGGGGAGAAGGAGCTGACAAGGAACTATATTGAGCGGTTTTGCCAAACTGCAATGAAGCTGCTATCTGGTAACCCGGATTCCTCCTTAATTAAAATTTGCCAAAAGAGGTTGCTCCCAACAATCAGTCTCTGGATAGGCGAAAGTCAATTTAAGGACTGGAAGATGTTCATCATCAGTGCCACTAGCATCGAAAAACGGTTGAAGAAGGCTCGCCAACTGGGATTACACATCTAGGAAGGAAAGAACAAGGCAAGCGTCCTAATACCAACAACGACAATGGGGGTAGCCCCTCCAACAATCGGGACAACAAGGGTAAGTAGGCTATGGTGGCCGACACAGCCCAGAAATCTGAGTCAAAATCGGCAGACAAACAATGGCCGCGAATCACTTACTCCTTCGAAGATGGTCACGTCATTTCCATCTTGGACATGCTCATACAAGGAGACAGAATTCAGCTTCCTCCACCAAGACGGGAACCACGACCGACAGATATGGAGAGCCTAAAGTATTGCCATTACCACCGCTACGTCCACCATGCTACACACGACTGCTACCAATTGAAGCGATACATCCAACATCTCATCGATTCGAACGCTCTGGCCATCAATTTCGAGGAGGTAACCGTGGTGGCCAATATGGTGTCCGTACAATTCGGCAGCTTCCCTCCAACAGAGGCTCAAGACGGTGTGATACCCATCCCTCTGGCCACCATGGAGATTGCTAATCTTCCACCTCCCCGAGATCAGGCTGCTGGTCTAGTGCCCCTTACCACATCACGGGGGGAGATCATGTGGGTCCATCCAGACTTGGTATCTAAAGTGACTCAGTCCACACCACCCTCCATTGGCAAGAAAAAGAAAGGAAAGGTCAGATCCTGCCGCACAATTTCGGTGGATATCGAGGAAGCTGCAGCTGTCGTCACTCGATCTGGTGCTCAATCCCAGCCTGCACCAGATAACCCGACTGAAGAACATCAGCCGGCTACTGCTGACGCTCCGGGACCTTCTCAACCTCCGACGACCGACAAGCCTAGGCCGAAGGAGACTCGCTTTGACAAATCCCTCCGAAAAGAGGTACCTCATGGGCTGGAAAGGCCTTACAACTTTGACATCTTGGCGCAATTGGCCAACACACCGGCCAAATTATCATTATACGAGCTCCTGAGACTCTCCAAGGATGTTCGTGCGGCTTTGAGCGACGCACTCCAGAACGTCGACGCATATCTAGCCCAGGTCAACCTTACAGGAGAGAGTCTGCCTGCAGATCTCCAAGACAGTGCTTGCATAAGAGCTATGCCCAATATTATCTTCACTCCGCAGGATATGCTCATCAAAACCAATCTGCACGATCGTCCGTTATACTACACCGGATACATCGGGGACGTAAAGGTGGACCGGATGCACATTGATCCTGGTTCTTCCATAAGCATCATCCCGAAGGGTCTGTCACATCATCTCCGCATTCCTATGCATTGCCTGATGCAAACAAGCACCGCTATCAGCAGTTTTAATTCGGGCAGGAGCTACCCAATTGGGAAGATTCGCCTGAAGTGCCAAATTGGTGATCTCCAGTCGGAAGTCACCCATTACATCATAGATGCAGACACTTCTTACAACATCCTCTTGGGGCGCCCTTGGATACACGGTTATATGATCGTGCCTTCTATGCTGCACCAATGCTTCAAGTATGTCGACAAACACGGCTTCGTGAGGACAGAATTTGCTGACATCGATCCCTTCAAAGGGGTCGAGTCCTACTACTCAGACTCCTGCCTATACGAGAAGTCGAAGAGACACCTGGAGGAAGATGTACAAGCTCGAACTGAGATGGCCTCAGGATCAGAAGAACCTCTGATAATCCACCTTCAAGCTCACAAACCTGGCAAGTCCGCACCCCTTACGACCGCTCTGCGTAAGGATACGATCAGCCTCTCGGCACAAGAAGAGCAAATGATAATCCGGCTGCCAAGGTCTGGCCAAGTGCCAAGACCCACAACGGAGCCATTGACAATCAGACTACCAAGAGTCGGCCAGCCACAAATGGAGAAGCTCAACCCCGCCGACAAGCCAATGACGATATGCCTTCCCAAGAAGAGTCGTCACCCCGATACAAAGTCTGGGGCTTCTAGCGAGCCAACAACTCCCCACCCAACATCAGGTGCCAAACTGGGGGTCGCTAGTTTGCCAACAACTCCACGCTCGACTCCACCAGCTGAACCCCTGACGAACAAGCTGCCCAGGTCATCCTCTCAGTCTTCATTCACAAAGGGGGTGGCCGAAGAAGAACCAGAACTGGCTAAGTATGTGGCTGCCCACACTGATGTTCCCTTCGCAGATGATGTAATCCTGCTAGAAAAGATACCTTACTTCATGAATAAAGGGCTATCTTTGAACTACCTCGAGCTTAATAAGCTTTGTACAATGTATGCCATAGAACATGGTATAGGCACTCACCTACACACACAGGTGACAAATGTTCATACCACAAACCAGTTTATTACAGTGGAAGACGCTTATCGCATAATCGAGGGAGGGGACCATCCAATCATCTTCGGCCGGAAGGACGACCCACAGCCCTTCACCATAGAGAAGGTCGATCTTGAATCAGATGCCGGGAGACTGCCTCTTTATCTATATAGCCCCCAATCCAAATATCTTATACAAAAATAGGGGTATGATCTGGAGACCACGCCAGGCTTGAACTACGGCACTAGTCGACGACTACCTTTAAAGTCGCCAGTCCCGACTGGAAAACCACGAGATTACTACAACAAAACCAGATGTGGGCTAGGTTATGTCACACCCGCGACAACCCCTGAAAGCTCAGACGAGGAATACGACTGGCATTCACTTTCAACCGGGTCACCAACTTCTGATTCGAATGCCAGCATCGGAGACGTATTCAGACAAGTCCTGTCAGTCAACATGGCATTCGCCGACGCTTACGAAGAAGATGAAGACATTCCTGAAATCCTCGAGTTAGAGCCGTGGGCCCAACAGCTGGATGCACAATAGAAAAAATGGTTCAAGCAGAGAGAACCTCCTACTGAAGATGAGGTCATACAAGTGGATCTAGGCAGCGACTCTTCTCCAAAACCAATCTTCGTTAGTAAAAGCTTGACAGACGAAGAGCGAGAATCGTTACTGGAACTCGTCAAAAAATACATTGATGTGTTCGCTTGGAGCTATGAAGACATGCCAGGACTAAACCCCGAGGTTGCCCTTCACAAGCTCAACATTCAGCCAGATGCAAAGCCAGTCAAACAACAACAGCGACGCTTCCACCCGGGCATCATGGATACAATCGAAGCCGAAGTCAACAAACTGATAGCCAGCGGCTTCATTCATGAGGAACAACATCCGAATTGGGTCGCCAACATAGTACCAGTCCTCAAAAAGAATGGGAAGATTTGAATCTGCATCGACTTTCACAATCTGAACGAGGCATATCCCAAAGATGAATTCTCCCTCCCTATCACAGACATCATGATCGACAACACATACAGCTTCGAATGTATGTCATTCATGGATGGCTTCTCGGGGTACAACCAAATTAAGATAGCTTCTGACGACGAGATACATACATCATTCCGAACACCGATTGGCACATACTGCTACACAGTCATGCCTTTCAGTTTAAAGAATGCTGGCACCACAAATCAAAGAGCCATGAGTATCATCTTTAGAGACCACTTGCGCAAGACTGTGGAATGCTACGTCGACGACATTGCCGTCAAGAGTCGCTATAAGGGAGACCATCTGTAGGATCTGAGGACGATATTCGACCTGATGCGAGCACACAACCTGAAGATGAATCCCACAAAATCCTTTTTGGGCGTATCCAGCGAAAAATTCCTGGGTTTTATTATTACTCCCCAGGGAATTCATCTAGATCCAGAAAAGACGAAGGCAATTATGGAGATGGGTCCCCCAAGAAATCTTCGCGAACTCAGAGGCCTTCAAGGGAGGCTAGCGTACATCAGGAGGTTCATTTTGAACCTCTCCGGGCGATGTCGGCCATTCACCCATCTCATGAAGAAGGGCATCTCATTCGTATGGGACGAAGAATGTCAGCGTGCCTTCGACAGCATCAAAGAATATTTGTCGAACCCTCCAGTCCTGGTGGCCCCGGTTGCTAGAAAACCATTCCTGCTCTATGTACGAGCAATAGAGCATTTCTTCGGCGCTCTGCTGGCACAAAACAATGATACGGGCCATGAACAAGCTATATATTACCTCAGCCGAATGATGATTGGGCTAGAGCACCGATACACCACCGTGGAGAAGGAATGCCTCGCCCTGGTGTTCGCCATTCAAAAGATGCGGCACTACGTCACAAGACAAACCATACATGTGATCTCACGAGTCATTCCTCTCAGGGTCCTCATGACGAAACCAGGAGCACTCAGCTCCCGCTTTGCCACATGGGCAATATTGCTGTCTCCTTATCATATGATCTTCGTCCCGCAAAGGGCTGTTAAAGGTCAAGCCCTGGCAGACTTTTTAGCAGCCCATCCAGGCTCGGAGTCATCCAGAATATATGAAGAAATCCCAGATGAGGTCTTCGACTCGCATGCAACCTCTCACAATGATATATGGCGAATGTTCTTCGACGGCGCCTCAAGGATTGGACCTAAGGGTAACATCGTCGTCGGAATCGGGGTGGTGCTGGTTTCTCCTTCCGGGTTGGTGATCAATCGTGCTTACTTTCTCACAAAGCCCTGCTCTAACAATGTGGCCGAGTACAACGCGTTGGTCAATGGCCTCCAACTTGTAAGAGAGTTGGGGGTAGAATATCTTGAAGCATACGGCGATTCGCAGTTAATCGTCAATCAGATCCGGGGTTCATACGAAGTCCACCATGAAGACATGATCCTCTATCACCAAATAGCGATCAACATTATTTCGTCATTTGAGGGATTCTTCATCGAACATGTTCCCAGACTCCAAAACATCGAGGCCGAAGCCCTAGCAGGCCTTGCCGCTTTCCTAGCAGTGCCAAACCATACTCATCATTCGATTGACGTGATAGGCCACGAACTGGTCTGTCCCAAGAACAACATTCAATTCGTGACGAGTTATTTCGCTCAGACGATCGACGAAGTACCAGATTGGAGACAACCATTCATAGACTTCGTAGTCTACGACATCCTGCCCGAGAACCCAAAGAAGCCACTTCCATCAGAAGGCGTTCTCTCAGATTCTTCTACGATACATAGACGAAAATGCTGTATCAGCGATCCTACGATGGATTATTACTGCGATGTCTGTCAAACGCAGAAGCCAAAGAAGCCATACGCGAAGCTCATGACGGTGTCTGCGGGGCCCATCAGTCTGGCCCAAAATTGTAAGACCGTCTTCGCCGAATGGGCTACTACTGGCCCACGATGGTAGCCGATACGATAGACTATGCAAGAAAGTGCAAAGCCTGCCAAGTCCACGCGGACTTCATCCATCAACCATCCGAATTTTTACATCCAACAGTGGCATCCTGGCCATTCGAAGCATGGAGAATGGATATCATCGGTCCGATCGCTCCACCTTCTTCCTGAGGACATCGCTTTATACTCGTAATCATGGATTACTTCTCCAAATGGGCGGAAGCCGTCCCGCTTGCAGAAGTAAAGACTTTAAACGTGATCAGCTTCCTCAAGCATCATGCCATCTATCGCTTTGGACTGCTCCGAAGGATCATCCACGATAATGGTCCGTAGTTTGCAAGCTACACCTTCTATCGGTTTTGCGATAAGCACCGCATCCAGAATATTGCTTCAACGCCATACAATCCAGCAGCGAATGGGTTGGCAGAAGCATTCAATAAAACAATCATCAAACTTCTCAAGAAGTTCGTATCGTCCAACAAACGCGACTGGAACGAGAAGCTTGGTGAGTGCTTATGGGCATACCGTACTACAGTCCGAACAGCCACTGGAAACACGCCATTTTCCCTGGTGTATGGGAGTGAGGCAGTCCTCCTGTTGGAAACTCAAATACCCTCACTCTGTGTCGCCCTTACTTACCAATTGACGACGGATGATAACTACCGTCGCCGATTACAAGAGTTGGAGGCCTTAGATGAAAATCCCCTCTTGGCTCAGCAACAGATCGAGCTATACCAAACACGCATCTCCGGAGCCTTCAACAAGAAAGTGAAGATCAGAACATTCCAAGTCGGCGATCTCGTTCTGGCAGTTCGGAGGCCGATGGTTATGACTCACAAGACCGCCGGCAAGTTCCAACCAAAGTGGGAAGGCCCGTTCATCATTGATGCTGTGTTCTCTAATGGAGCATACCGCCTCGCAAAACAAAACGGAGACTTGCTCATATTGCCCATCAACGGCAAATTTCTGAAGAAATATTATGTCTAGACGACATTTCCCAGATTATCGAGTCATGTACCCGCTGGTACCGCTGAACTCACATTCATAATTTCCCAGATTATCGAGTCATGTACCCGCTGGTACCGCTGAACTCACATTCATAATTTCCCAGATTATCGAGTCATGTACCCGCTGGTACCGCTGAACTCATATTCACAATCCTAGATTATTGAGTCATGTACCTACTGGTACCGCTGAACTTATATCCACAAAATTCTAGATTATTGAGTCATGTACCCTCCCGTACCGTTGAACTCACAATCTTCCAGATTATCGAGTTATGTACCCGCAGGTGCCTTTGAACTCACATCCCGGTCACTCTTTCAGATAGTAAGTCATGTATGACCATACCTCTGAACTTTCTTCCTGAAAGAGATCCTCCCTCATGATCCACTACCCGCACTCCCAGTGCACAAAAAGGATAACAGATCCACAAATTTCCAAAACGGCCATGTCAATGTTACCTCTGAGTCATTTAACTTCCACCAAAAATAAATCACCCCTTTACATAGAACTTCCATGTCCTCATTACCTCTGAGTCGTTCCATGTACCCCCTTCATTGAGCCCACTCCTGACATGTCCTCATTACCTCTGAGTGGGAAGGCTCCGTCGAAGAAACTCTCATGCTTGCCATGTCCTCATTACCTCTGAGCAAGTATGTTGATTCCCTTTCAACTTATTATCCGTACCCACAACCGGAGTACGCCAAGGATAATAGGTCCACAAATATCCTCCGTTGAGCTCACTCCTGCCATGTCCTCATTACCTCTGAGTAGGAAGACTCCGCGGTAAAACCCCCATACTTGCCATGTCCTCATTACCTCTGAGTAAGTATGTTGGTTCTCTTTCATCCTATTATCCGTATCCTGAACCATGGTACGCCAACGATAATAGGTCTACAAATATTCTCTGTTGACCACAAATATCCTCCGTCGAGTTCACTCCTGCCATGTCCTCATTACCTCTGAGTAGGAAGATTTTGCGGTAAGAAAACCCTCATGCTTGCCATGTCCTCATTACATCTGAGTAAGCATGTTGGTTCCCTTTCATCCTATTATCCGTATCCTAAGCCAGGGTACGCCAAGGGTAATAGGCCCACAAATATCCTTTGCTAAGTGTATTAGTACAGGCTCATCATTCATCATCATGCCCCTGGAGCCCAACTGCTCCATGGCATTCTCTCTCCCGATACCCGGAACGTCTATGATTACCTTGCCGTAGAATTGTTCTAGGTATCCCCAATCATACTTGTTATCTGTACCTAAAACCAAGGTATGCCAAGGGTAACAGGTCCACAAATAAGTCTCCCATTCGGGGCAAACGCCACCATAACACCATAAGCACAACAGGCAGTACAAATAAAGGATGGAATAAAACACACTCTTTTATTTGGAAGCCAAAAAGTATTACATGTTTTGGGACCACGTTCCTCTCAAAAAGTAAAGAAAAAAGAGAACAGAAACAAAATAAGAGAAAGGCCGTCTATGGTTCGGCATTACATAATTCCAGAAGACGGTTCTTCACCAAGGTGGTCCCCTGTTCAAGCTGCTGTTTAGCCCGGTGCTCCGCTTCCTGGGATAACCGCTCCGCATTATTCAAGTCCATGTGTGCCTGCCAGTCGTCCTCCAACTTCTTCAGGGCAATTTCTAGATCAGCCGAAGCTCAATTCACTCTGTCAGCCTCCTGGATAATTAGCCCCCTTTCGGTACGGGCAGCCTCAAGCTCAGACTCCAGGAAAGCTAACTTCCTCTGAAGCTCAAGGATCTGCTCCCGCATGTCAATAATCCTATGGGAGGTAGTCGCTTTCCGAGCCGTAACATCTTCACTCTCGTGGCTCAACTCATCATAGCGATCAGACAGATCGCGGAGGTCCTTCAGCATGGCCGGCCTGGTCTTATCCAGAGCATTCCTTATCTTCTCTATAGCAGCTGTGAGGAAACCGTACTCCTGATCTATAGTAGCAGACAAATCAGCCTGCCGTAGCACCTGAAGCTGGTCTACCAGCTGATCAGCCTCTAGCAATTTCGTCTCCAGAAGCGCGGCTACCCCTGCCCCACCGGAAAGAGTCTTAAGGATATCAACATGACTCTGGGCACATTGCCGGGCCAAGACGAAAGAGGTCCCTCTTTCCACAGCAACCAATATCTCCCTCTTCAGGTGACGATAAAAATTGCCAACCACGTCCTATAACCCTTCGTCCAGAACCTCTGTAGAGGACGGTGTCAAAGGAAGCGTGGCCGACAACGTCGGAGGAGGTGCGCTAGAACTTGCCACCAAGGGGACAAATTACGAGCGGAACGATGCGCGGATAGCAGCTAACTCTTCCTCCGCCACTCGAAGAGCCTGTACACTTGACAGGGCAGAGAGGTCGACTCTCGGAGACACCTGAGCAGAGGAAGATGCAAGGACTATTATCCCCTGCCCCAGCTGTCCTATCACTTGACTTTCCGAATTCGAGACAGCGAAAGGCCGCTCGAGACGAACCGGAAGGGGAAGAGGTACGCTCCTCTCCGCCAATGCCCCTTCGGCAGAGCCTGTTTCAATAATGTCTATCATCGGCACTGGAAAGGCAGGACCTGTATGTCCAGAGGAACCATCAATGGACGTAACTCGAAGGACGTGATGACAGAGCAGATAGGCCTCCTCGCAAGTTAAAATTTTGCTTATCTTACCAGGGGAGGAGCATGGAGGTTGTAACTCCATCGCAGTTGACGTGGTCTCCTCACCCGCGACTTCTAAGATAAATTTTGCTGGCTCTTCTGTCCCAGCCACCCCGGAGGAAGGTACGAATCTATCAGCGTCATTTTGATGAAATTCCGTAATTTTGGGGACAGGTCTGTCGGAACCCCCATCATCTTGAGTCATGACCTCGGCGACTTGAGATTCCTCTTCTTCTGATACCTACGGGATGGAAGAAAAATGATTAAAAATCGAAACTGGAGGAAACGAAGAACTGAATAAAAATGGTAGTAATTCGTATTACCTCCGAGGCGGGGTCGACCTCCTCGCTTCTCTCCCTTATAGTTAGCCTGCGACGTTTGGTCGCGGCCAATTTTCGGGACTGAGGAATACCGCTAACAGGGGAGATTTGTCTGCTACGCTTCCGTACAGAACCAGGTGCGACAGGCGCCTGATCCACCGCAACATCTTCCACCGGGAAAGAAGAGTCATCTGCATCACGCTCCTCGTCCTCATCATCCGCAGTGGTGGAGTCTGAGTCGGGCACTTTGACTCTATTTTTCTTCTTCTTCCTCGTCTTGGCCCCTTGGGGCTTTTCATCCAAACCAGTACCAACGATAAAACTGGTATCCGGGCTAAAACCAATCGGAAGCTTGTTCGCCATGACATGGTACAAGGCTGCCATGTATAAAATCTCTACCGATGCCTCAATGGCAGGAACTGAAAAAGTAGCACGGGTATGGAATGTATCATAGTAATGCTAGGCCCTGATGCCATCAAGGAGGCTACCTTCAAAACCCAAACAAGAGCTGGGACTATCCAGAAAAAGTTGGCTGTACCCAAACTGACGAGCAAACATACTGGGTAGGTAAGGTTCCAGGAAGACGGCATTACGATTGCGGTATACCAGGTGGGCAGGGCGGATGTTACGCAACCACATGAGCATCTGGCTGTCTAGAAGTTGAGGAGGACCAATACCGTCGAGGCGAACGCCCGCTATTTCCTCAGCAGTGAAACGAGGGACGGATACGAAAAAGTTGTACCTATCTGCTCTCGCCAGCGCCATCCGACAGGCACGCATGGTATGACACTCCGAAGACTCGTTGCGATAACGGAAGATAAAAGCGTCATCAGCAATAACGCCATCTTCAGAACCTGGTCTCATAAAAGACCGGTAATGCATTAATAGCCACCCCATCAGATAATGATAGGGCAGCTCAGTCCTTTCAAAGTCCTTTGTCACCTCGCGGGCGATGACCTTAGACATAAAAGTACGGAGGCCACGGTGTATGCTGTACACCATGGCCGGGAGAAGAGCTAGTTTTACTCTAAAAACTAGCTTCACAGCAGGAAGAAAAAAATTACGGCTGATCCTTTCAATAGAACCAGCTCCTCCTGAAACGACATAATTCTGCAGCCATACCATCAAAAATCCTGCTAAGAGTGCCTTCTCTGACAGCTCTTGGGTATCCTGATAAAAATAACCAAAAGGGTCGGTCTTACTTCCAAATCTGTCATGGGTAGAGGCCACCCTCTTCGTCGACGACATCAAAGCCTGAACCGCCTCCCGGGATTGAGGACTGCGGGAAGTAACTCGGCCTGAGGCTCCCGTCGAAAAGAGATAGTTCACCCAGTCCTTAGTATGGGGAGCATTCCCTTCCGAGCTGCTTTCCTTCTTGGCTATCTGCTGGCATGTACTATAGTGGCACAGTATTTTTTGATAAGTAGCCACGAATCCCGGATATTGTTCTTCCAGCTCTTCGAACTCCTCATTCGTAGGAGTGTATGCATCAAAAGCTTCATTCCCCCAAGGAAGTTTAGAAATCGTATGCATCTCATGGAGTGCCAGCCCCATTTCCCCTACAGGGGTATAGAAGGTTCCCGTACGGCAGTTGTACATCTCCAGCAAAGCCATGAATAACTTCTTGTTTACAGGTAAGCCATGGCTGGTGCCCCAAATAGCGTGATAAAGACCAATCTCACGCAGAAAAGTCTCATATTTTTGCGAGATCCACATAGACAGATTAATCCATGAGGGGATGGGGTGTATCCAACTTGGGAGTGCCAACCGATCGATTGGATAGGAGCCTTTCCGAGCAAGTTGGTTCAGGAAAGTATCGGCTGAAAAAAACGTGAAATTGGGGCCCGACACATTCAAGAAAGCACCCGGGGCCAATCCCATTACATAACGGCTAGCATGCACCTTGCCGGCATATACTGACTTCATACTATTGTTGTAATGGATGTCGCCCACAAATATCCCATTCCGGGTAGGAGTCAAAGACTCTTCCATCTTCCTGTCCAGCAGGAACATATTGAACCAAGATAATGGGAAGTGACGCTCCATTTGAGGGATGCGGATCGTAATCCCGTTAGAGATGAAGCTCCAGTTCTCCGATATATCCAGAACTTGACTGTTCTTTACAGTCAAAGCGTCTCCAAAGAAGAATGCAAGTTTCAGGTATTTCCCTTCCAACTTTTCCGAATTCATCATGGCACATAGGAAATGGAAAGGTTGGTTCTTGAGGGCATTTTTTCTCGTCAAAGGCTCGTCACTAGGGAGCTGGTCCGCCACATATCGAACTATCTGATCATACCTATAGCCCATAGCGGCCTGAGCACGACCCACTAGAGGTTCCTTCGCAGCGTTAACTGGGAAGTTCACTGAAAAAAGAAGACAAAAGAAAATAAGTCAAAAATATGAACAAAGAGAACCGATGAGTGTTTTCGAGCTTATGCGGCTCCAACTTAATGGAGCCTCATGCGGCTCAACTCAGAAAAATATTTATGCGGCTTCTTTTCAGCGAAGGTTCATGCGACAGTGCTCTCATATAGCTCTCAGAGTTTGGATAAGCTCCCGCCGTTCGCGTGATAAACAAATTCGTACGAGTCTATGCGGCTCAGCGCAGCCTATGCGGCTTCAATTGACGAAGCGCATATGCGGCCATAGCAACGATTCTCATGCGGCTCGTGGCTTGACCATGAGATGTACATGCGGCACACATGAAGATAAAGGCTCGCGCATAAAATATACGGCGTAGCCATGACAGTTAGGGTTCCAAACTCACGTAAAGGTCCTTACTATCGATAGTGGGGTGGACGTTGGGATGAACTACGGGCACGTCAGCTGGCGGAGGAGCGGCCACACTTGTCGCCGCAGAAGCAACTTTCTTACCCTTCGCCGCCGATGAAGATGCTGCCTTCTTCGTCGCGACAGTCTTCTTGGGAGCCATTGCTATGATCAGAGAAGGAGGACGAAGACAAGAGAGCTAGGGCAACAGCAGAGAGTAAAAGAAAGTCTTTTTTCCAAACACCCTGCTATTTATAGGCAGAACCTCAATGGACCGACGCATCGGTCCACGAGCAGTATGACCGACTCTTCGGTTATCAAGGCGATCTGATTATTTAAGGCCAAACTCTTGGGATCCTGCCCCAAAAAGCGGCTTTATAACTGACGGCAAATCAACAGCAATTAATGTAGAAGATTTGCACACGCGGCAGAATGACGTGGCAAGGAGCTCATGCGGCCAGACAGCCTCTGCGGCCAAAGGGTCCATGAGGCTAATTGACCAATGCGGCTGAGGAGGCTATGCGGCTGGGACATCCATGCGGCCAGGACATCATATGCGGCCACAAGAGTTTATACATAGCCATGCTTCTTGTTCAAAGTATTTTAATTTTGCAAATTGAAAACTTTGAAGGGGGTCTTGTAGAAGCATGGAAAAGAATAAAGAAAGATCCATGCGGCCAAGGATTCTCCATACAGTTTAGAGAGCTCATACGGCTCAGGGATCCATGCGGCTCAAGCGGCTATACGGCTCGAATAGTTCCATGCGGCCCAGAGAGGAGCCACGTGGCCCTCAACAGCTCTTCCATTTATTTTCTACTGCATTTAATGCCTTGACGGCTGACAGCTCTGACCAATGACAGAAAGATATAATAATGACTCTGTCATAATGGCAGACTCCTAGGGAAATGAAGGAAATCTCTGACACAATCCGTTAAACCATAAAGACCTTTATGCGGCCTTGACACGTGGACAGTCGCATGCGGCTCAGACAGAGGCTACCCATGCGGCTCAGGCAGAGGCCACCCATGCGGCTCAGGCAGAGGCTACCCATGTAGCTCAGGTAGAGGCTACCCATGCGACTCAGGCAGAGGCTACCCATGCGGCTCACGAGGACTATCTTCATGCAGCTCACTGAGAAGCCACCCATCATGCGGTTGCCTACGCTCATACGGCTCAGATCATCCCCATGAGGTTCAAATATTCAGAGGCCACTCACAAGCAGCCTTGACACGTGGCCAGCCTTATGCGGCTCAATGGAGAGGGCAATCTTCATGCATCTCAGAATTTCTAAGTGACTCGCAGTTTTGCCAGCGTCCATACAGCTATCAGCCTAATAATAGTGGAACACGTGGCAAGATTTATCAACAGATCCTAACAACCCGGTTTAGTATCATCCTTATAATTACTGGGATCAAATCAGATCATTTGCAATCAATCAAATTGAACACGTGGCAAGAGATCCGAGCTTGGCATAACAAATCATGAGGATTTATGGCAATCATCATTAATTGCCCACAGAGATTTGATGCAATCACCTTAATTGCCCAAATCTATCATGAACGGCCCAGATTTATTGATCCTTAACCGCTGACTTTTGAGAATGGGGAATCATTGCAAACCCTAATGATGTCCCCCCACTCTTATAAATAGCGAGGTGCCATTTCCTTGCAGAAAAAAAAGGGGAGAAAGAAAAAAAAAAAGAGCAGAGAGGAGAAAAGAGAGAGAGAGAGAGAGAGAGCACACCCCTCTCGGATCCAAAGAGTCAGAGAGAAATTGAAAGGAGAGCATTTCTTCATCAACGCCGAGCAGTTCTTCTACAGAGCCAAGGCTGCATCCGATCGTCCAAGGAGTAAGGCAGAGCTGCTGTCACTTTCCCGAGCCTCCATCGTCACCCCCCAGAATCTAAAATAAATAATTGTACTTAGACTGATGTACCTAGGTTTTCGTTTTTAGGCTTTCTTTGTACAAGCGAGTTTGTATTGTGAGTCTAAGTTTAGTCCTCCGATAATTGTTCTGTTCTTTTACAATCAATGGCAAACAATTCCTAAAGTTGTACTTCTCCAGAATTCTATTGCACTCTTGCACTCTTTTCTTTCTTAGTTTGTAGTTAAACTTTTGTTTTTGCAAACATGGCTTACCCCTCTGGCATCACTTATATTCATCTGGCTGGTCTTATATATTGGATCCATTAGTACTAGTCGGGCGAGGAAATACTCTAGTAGACATGTGAATATTTTCAAATCTGGAAGCACTTCCTCGGGTCTAATCTGGAATAATATCTCTGGTACATCTCACGTATGGGATGTCATATTTACCCCTAACTGATCACATGTCAAAAGTGGTATTTCAATACACTAGATAGGTGTATTTTTTTGTTCCACTTCAGACGTTGCTGGTGTTGACCCAAACCGGATCACAGTCAACCTAATCTTGAAAATTAACAACACAATATTTATCATAGTCCAATTTGACACATCAAGCTCGAAATCAATCAACTCCGCTCATTGGTTCAAGACTACAGCTGCCTGAAGATTTACTATTTTGTGTATACTGGAGTCTGTACTTTTTACTATTTTTGAGTATAGGATGATGTACATTGGGTCATACTGAGCAACTTTAGGCTAGACATAGCCTTATAGGTGTAATTAGCTAATATCCAAATTAGCCCATTCATCCAGAAGCCTATTTAGAACTTCCTGTCCATAGGAGACAGAGTTCAGGCCGAACTCTGCCTCCACACAGAGTTCGGACCGAACTCTGCCCCCTAAATTACAGGAAGCTGATTTTTAGGTCTTGATCACTGCTAGTTGTCCAACGGCCAAAAATTTGAATTCTACATACATAATTCTGGCCGAATTTTGCCTACCCCAAACCCTATAAATAGGCCTTGGTTTTTTTCATTTCAATCCATCCAATCTTCTCTTCTTCTCCTCTTACATAGCCTATATATTAAAGAGATTTACCGTCCCATCCACTTAGCATTCAAACTTCCCAACTGTCCAAGTTGCTCGGTATGATTCAGCTAGAAGTTTGAAGTGCAAGAAGTTGTAAGTCACTTGGAAAAGTCCAAGTTTCGCCACAGCGATCATTGAAAGAAGTTTGGCGTGCTCTTCTATGAAAAGCCACGTGGTTGTAACCCTATTTCACAAATAGTAGATTTTAATCCTGAGCTAGAGTTCTCAGGACTGGACTAGTCCTCCACGAGGGAAACCAGGTAAAAAATTTTACTGTGTTTGTGTTTGCTCTCAACTACTTTATTTTCGCATTTTTTTACTCTGATTATTTTGTGGGTGAAAAGAGTTTAAGTTTTTAATTGATAATTTTCGTTATAAACTCTACTCACCCCCCTCTAGAGTTGCCTACCTGTACTTTAATTGGTATCAGAGCTCTGTTCTCTCCACAAGAACTAACATCCTAGAGCTGATCCATGGCAACCACACAACCTATGTTTTCCAATCATGGTGAAGGGCAGTCTACTCATAGGCAACCCCTATTTGATGGAACAAACTACACCTATTGGAAAACAAGGATGTGTTTTCATCTCAAGTCTCTAGACTTCGATCTGTGGACCATTGTCACCGATGGTTACAAAAAGCCCGTCAGAATAGTTGCCAATTGAGATCTCGTCGAGTAACCCAACGAAAAATATTTCGACGAGGAAAAAAAACAGGCGAGTCTAGACGCGAGAGCTATTAATACTTTGTTTTGTGCAATAGACAGGAATGAGTTTAACAGGGTTTCGACATGCACCACCTCGCACGAAGTATGGAAACTTCTAGAAGTGACGCATGAAAGAACTACCCAAGTCAAGGAGTCAAAAATTAGTCGTCTCACTCAAGAATACGAGGCGTTCAACATGAAGCCTAATGAGACGATCACCCAAATATTTACAAGGTTCCTTGACATCATCAACCCTTTGTCATCTCTTGGCAAACAATATACAAATCATGAGAAGATCCGCCAGTTACTTAGGGGGCTATCGAAGATTTGGAACCCTAAGGTAACTGCAATCATAGAAGGCAATGATCTTACCACATTGTCTATGGAGACTTTGATGGAAAAGCTGATGACCCACGAGCTTGACTTCAAAGACTTTGAAGAGCCTGCTCCAAAGGCAAAAAAGATGGCCCTTAAAGCTCATCGTCGAAGGGCTGATCCTGAAGAGACTAATGACGACAATTCAGAAGGTGATGATCAAGCTCTTCTAGTCCGCAACTTCAAGAAGTTCCTTCGTTTCAATCGAAGAAAGAAGGAACAACAAGAAGATGATGAGAAAGAACCAACGTGCTACGGCTGCAAGAAGACTGGACATGTCCGAAAAGACTGTCCATTGCCAAAGAAAGGCAACCGATATGAGAAGACCTACAAGAAGTCATCTTCAAGAAAATATGCCAACACTAGCATTTGGCATGAAAGTGAAGCAAGTGATTCCGAGGAAGAAAAGGACTCTCCTCAAGACACCGCTAATGTCTTCATAATGGCAACATCCGATAAGGTAACTAACGAAAATCTCGATGACTTTACTTTTGATGAACTTGGCGATGCGTTCAATGATTTACTAAATGACCATAAGAAATTCATTAGTAAATATAAGCATGCCAAGGAAAAGATTAAAAGCTATGAAATAGAGATTCAAAACCTTTCTTCCTTGCTTAATAATGTTAGAGACACTCCACCCACGAAAATCACTAATGAGGTGTCCAAGCTTAAGCTTAGACTTCATGATGCCGAAGCACTTGTTGAAAAGCAAACACGTGAGATCACAGCACTCAACACTGAGCTTGCTGAAGAAAAGAATAGACACAAGATCTCTATTGCTAAAATTGATGGTTTAAATGCTAATTATAATGAACTGCATGCTGCCTCTAAGAAATTAGAGATTAGATTAGGAAAACAGGTTGCTTAACCTCAAATCCAATCACATAAGACACACACAAAGCACAAGAATACTCAAAATAGTCAAATATGTCACCCACATGCAGCACATAAACATGCTTACATGTACACTTATTCCTATGCAGCTCATAAACCACGTGCACATAGAAATTATTCTCATAACTATCATTCTATTGCTACACACAGTCCTGCTAATCATCACCAAGATGCACCTAGATATAACCATCACCATGCTGCATATAGACATAACCATCATCCTGCTGCCACGTATAGTCACTATCCTTCTATTCTACACAACTCTCACCATATTGCATATAGACATCATTATCAACCTGCTCCCAACACAAATAGGCATGTTAGTTGCACCTATTATGGATTACATGGACACATCTTACCACAATATAGAATTAGGAGATTAGTAGATATAAATCTATATGCATGGGTGCCAAAAACTAATATTTCAGGACCCACAAGAACTTGTGTACCAAAGGTCACATCTACTCTTGATGTAGGTGGACCTTCCTTCCTCAACTAAAAGCAAGTGGATTCTCGATAGTGGATGTTCGCGACATATTACAGGAGACGCAAATCTTTTTACATCACTATCGATGAAGAGGGAAGGGTATGTATCCTTCGGCAACAACCTAAAAGGGTACATCATAGGAAATGGTACTATTGGTCATCATCCCTCTCATGTAATAAAGGATGTCTGCCTAGTGACCGAGTTAAAGCATAACCTACTCAGCATAAGTCACCTTGCTGATCATGGATATGATATTAACTTTGGACAAAATAAATGCTATATTTATGATAGGTCAACGGGAGACATCGCTTTTGAAGGGATAAGAGGATAACATTTATATTTTCTATCTATCTAGAGATACTAACAGTGCAGGGAGATGCCTCTACGCCCACAAGGATGAGAGATTGTTATGGCACTAGCGTCTTGGTCATGCCAATATGGATACTATATCCAGGCTATCGACAAAGAAGCTAGTAAGAGGCTTATCCGACATCACATTCAAAAAGGACACGGTATGTGCCGAATGTGAGCTGAATAAGGCAATCAAGTCTTCCTTTCATTCAATAGACACTGTAAGTACTACTAGACCCTTGCAATTACTTCATATGGACCTATTTGGCCCTAGTAGAGTAGTCAGTCTTGGTGAAAAACTCTATGCTTTTGTTATAGTAGATGACTTTTCTAGATTCGCTTGGATTTTCTTTCTTACAAACAAAAACGATGCTATTATTGATTTCAAAATTTTTGCTAAAAGGGTTCAAAACGAATAGGGCTACATGATTACTCGAATTCGAAGTGATCATGGAGGCGAATTCAAAAATTCAGATTTTGAAAAGTTCTGTAATTCAAATGGTTTTGATCATGAGTTTTCTTGTCATAGAACTCCTCAACAAAATGGTATTGTGGAGCGAAAGAATAGGACTCTTGGCGATATGGCTAGAGTCATGTTGAATAAATTTTTTACTTCCAGAATATTTTTAGGCTGAAGCTGTAAGTACATCGTGCCATATTTTAAATAGGGTGCTTATTCGACCTATTATGAAGAAAATACCCTATGAGCTTTGGTTTGGTAGAACTCCAAATGTTTCATATTTTAGAATTTTTGGTTGTCGATATTTCATCCTTAACACCAAAGACAACTTAGGCAAATTTGATGTCAAAGCTGACGATGGTATTTTTCTTAGCTATGCTGCCAAGAGCAAGGGATATAGAGTGTTCAAAAAATGCTCACTGATTATAGAAGAGTCTACTAAAGTGACTTTTGATGAGGATAATAGTGTAGCAGCTATTCCTGGCGATGATGTTGAGCCATCAACTTCTACACTGATGAATACCACCACCGAAACCAATTCTCTGGAGGGCTTGTCGAAGAAATTCGCATTCAAGCAATCACATCCAGAAAACTTGGTAATAGGTGAGGTATCAAGCGGAGTAAGTACTCGATCATCGTTAAGAGACTCCATTGCTAGCACTACCTTTATCTCACAAATTGAGCCTAAAAATATTTTAGAAGCTTTTAATGATGAGTTTTGGATTTTCGCCATGTAAGAAGAACTCAACCAATTCGAGAGAAGCCAGGTATGGGAACTTGTTCCTAGGCCAGCTAGTCATTCGATTATTGGAACGAAATAGGTTTTTCGTAACAAAGTAAATGAAGATGGATCAGTTACACGTAACAAAGCTCGTCTAGTAGCTCAAGGATACAACCAAGAGGAAGGTATCGACTACGATAAGACGTATGCTCCTGTTGCAAGACTGGAATCCATTCGGATGCTTTGTGCATTTGCCAACTTTCAAAATTTTAAATTGTTTAAAATAGATGTCAAAAGTGCCTTTTTGAATGGTTTTATCAAGGAGGAAGTTTTTGTAAAACAACCCCCTAGTTTTAAACATCATAAATTTCCCGACCATATTTTCAAACTGAAGAAAGCACTTTATGGCCTCAAACAAGCCCCCAGAGCTTGGTATGAACGCCTAAGTACTTTCTTATTAGATAAAGGTTTCTCCAAAGGGAAAATTGACACTACACTCTTTATAAAATCTTTCAAAGACACTATTCTTTTAGTACAAATTTACGTTGATGATATCATATTCGGTTCTACTGATGAAACTCTCTGTCAAGATTTTGCTATGTGTATGTGTAACGCCCCAGTCCCAAAATACGTAGAACTAAGTACGTAGACATGCCAGCTGTACATATACGAAGAATACACCAATATATGGTAATCCCTGTATTAGTACATAAGCTGTAATAATAATACATGATAAGCCATAATAATATAACTAAATCTCATCCACAGCTCAACACAGAGAATATAATAAGTCCACTGAATAAGATAAATGATGATATCAAAATAAAGTCGGGTAGACATTCCCACCCAAACAGCTATGGAAAAATAGTCTCAACTAAATGGAGTCCAACCTCCTCAAACAGCAAGAAAGATGATAAAAAGACGTCCAATACATGGTCTCAGATAATAAAGAATAAAACTAAGTATGGGCAGGAGATGCCTCGTCACCGATGTATGATGGATCCAATACGGTACCGTACTCCTCGGGATAGTCCTGCTCGTCTAATCCTGGAGAGATCACCAGGTCCTTAGAGGGACGTAACAAGATACAGAAAACATGTCAAGTAACTGAATGTGTAAAATATGCAACTATGACACTACGGGATCTCCTAATCGTCTATGTGAGATGCACTTTAGAGAACAACGTTCTACGCAGGGGCTATAACGGATTCACGCAAACAAGTAATAAAGAGTGGCCGTCAAGTAGCGCTCATCCGAGACACTATCGGCCAGGGCAGAAAGTAGTACTCATACGAGTCACTCTTGGCCCCAAAGTGTGTAAAAAGTAAATGTAGCCCCTACGCTAGTAGCTGTCCCCTCCCCCCAACTGTTCCTATCCAAGATATATCCACAGCCTGTCCAGTTGGCAACTGCTACGGCTTCTAACTCAACATACTAGTAGCATTTACCTCCTAACCGTCGCACGTACCGTACGTATCGATGGCCAGTCGAGTACGCAGGTCCGTGTCCTATATAAACTCACTCATCACGTGATACACAAGTGTCAAGGCCGTAAGGGATATAAAAATACCTCACATATTCATAGGGTAGTCAACTGACACAAGGTCGACATGCAAATAAAGACATAAATAAATATAACGACTAAATTTAGCCGCTTGCACCCAAGTGTGACTTGGACACCCAATAGAAACAAAATGACAAATAAGAGAAAGAAATATGCAATAATAAAATATACTAAAAATAAGTGAGCACAATTAGAATCTATGGCAAGGTATACTTGTCTGCGGTACGAGAATGGCAATCCAAGAGTAACAAGTGTCAGCACCAAAACTTACAAATCACAGATGACTCCAGACGCTGAAAAAAATATCAAAAATGATCTCGATGAAGAAGATATACCTAAGAAATGCCTATCCAAAAGTCTAATTCTGGAACAGAGGTAAAATCGTAATTTCGGGTCAAAACGATGTCCGCCGTTGGACCCGCTTTGCACCGAAACGCGTGCCAAAGTCTATGGTCTCTAAAGTTGTCAAACTACATGTCTATAGATTCAGTTTGAGGAGAGAAACTCAAGGGTATGTCCAGTTTTGGATTCCGATGAGCCGTGCACAAAATCGCCCGTTTGAGTGGGTCGCGGGCCCGCCAAAAAGGGGTTCCGATTCGACCTTCTCAGAATCGAACCAAACTTGGCACACATGACCCGAATTTCGATTCGGACCTGTTGGCACAAGTTTCGTCTCGATTCGACAATTGTACACAAATTTATGGGCAAGTTTGCAAAACACCGATACGGGGGTATCTCGACGGATACGCATTGATTTCGTCGCGCACACGCGACGAAACTGAGTTCCGTCAGTTCCCACACGTCAGCAACGTCCATACGCGCCTTTTGATGCATATAGCGCACGACCACATCGCCTGTTTTGTCGGGGCGCACGTCGTATCGGGGAAAATTCCCTAAAATTTACTATTTTGAAAACAGTTTTTCGCACAAGTTTAACACTGATTTAATTCTCACACAGAAATTGAAATACAGATCTACAAGTTGCGTTTAAATCGTGGTTATGTTGTCTTCACATGTGTTCAATTAGTTTCTAAAAAATCTCGACACACAGTTCGAAATCTGGCTTCTAAGTTGTAGTTTTGAAACTAGGTTCGAACTCTGTTTTCAACAGTTTTTGGGGCAACTTTGCCTCGATTTCTCGAGCAATCCCTTGGGGTTCTCAGGATTCCATTAGAAGGAGATTGGAGGGGTTCATATAGGCTACTCACAGGAGTTTATAATTCGAGAAATCATCGAACGTGCATGAAAAAAGGAGGATTGGAAGAAGGGTACCTTGTTGTTTGGAAAAATCGAGACTGTTCTGATGTACGGTCGACCTAGGATATCCGACAGTGTTCGTGCGATGGTGCGACGCCGCCAACGGCCAGGGTAGTTTGTCTAGTATTCGAGATCGAGGGGGCTTCAGGAGGGAGAATAGTTATGGAGGGTTAGGGTTTCGGTTGCAGAGTAGTTATATATGCTGCTGCCGCCTGTCTTCTATTCGTATTAGGAATATGGCGGTATCGGTTTGCCAAGGGTTTGGCTCGGGTGGCTACCCACTTGCAGCTGCTGCTACTGTGTTAGCATTTAGGTGTTTTAGGGGGTCGGGTTTGGTAAGTTTTTGGGCTCGGTCTAAAACAATTGCAGCTGCAGAGTTAATGATTTGGTGGTTTGGTTTCAGGGGGTCGGGCCCCCCTCTCCCCCTCCCCCCGCAGCTTAGCTGCTGCTGATGGTGGGGGGTTCGGCCCACCACCCTAAATGCTTTATATATATATATATATATATATATATATATATATATATATATATATATATATATATATATATATATATATATATATATACATATATATATATATATGTATATATTAACAAGAAAATTTTTATAATTCGTAATTAAGTATCAAAAATATTTTGTAACAAAGGTAGGCTATATTTAGTAGTATTAAAATATCAAGCACACAATCATACCTATATCAAGCACACAATCATACCTATCATACCTATAATATATATATCAATAATTATGTACATATACCAATTACCTCATTACTTCTAAATAATATAGAAAAATAATTTTTAAAGCACTAAAATAGTTAGAAATTATTGGGCTTTTACATCCTACCCAACTTGAAGAAAATTTCGTCCTCGAAATTAAACTAAGGTCGGGGGATCAAATGCAATGCAAGGAAAATAATAGTAACTTAAGAGCTTTAATGCAAGACATACCTTCGTCTTCGAGTAACTGCGGGTAGCGATTTCGGATGTCGTCCTCGCTCTCCCAAGTGGACTCCCCTGGCGAGTGATGCTTCTATGCCACGCGAACCAATGGAATAGATTAATTCTGCAGCACCTTCACTCGACGATCGAGGATAACTACTGGTTGCTCTTCATACGACAAACTAGGTCCTACGGTGATCTCGGAGTGATCAAGCACATGATTGATGTCCGCCACGTACCTCCTCAACTGAGATACATGGAATACGTCTTGCACTCCCTCCAGCAACGGTGGCAAGACCAATCTGTAGGCAACCTCTCCCACACGTTCCAAGACATTGAAAGGCCCGATGTACCTTGGACTCAACTTTCCACGTCCTCCGAATTGAATCGTGCCTCTAATGGAGGATATCTTCAAGAACACATTGTCGCCCTCTTTAAACTCCAAAGGTCGACGACGATTATCTGCCCACTGCTTCTGACGATCCTGCACTGCTTGCAGGTGGCCCTGAATTTTCTTCACTGTCTCCACTGTGCTCAAAACTAACTCGGGACCCAATAGCTGTTGCTCTCTTATGTCGCTCCAACAAACAGGAGATCGACACTTCCTACCATACAACGCCTCAAACGGAGCTATTTGAATGCTCGCTTGATAGCTATTGTTGTAGGAAAACTCAACAAGATGAAGATGGTCCTTCCATGAACCACCAAAGTCAAGCATGTACGCTCTCAACATATCCTCTAGTGTCTGAATGGTACGCTCCGACTGGACGTCTGTCTGCGGATGGTATGATGTGCTAAACCTCAATCGGGTGCCCAAACTCTCTTGCATGCTCCTCCAAAAGTGTGTGGTAAATCTCGATTCATGGACCGACAGAATACTAACAGGCACACCGTGAAATCTTATAATCTGCTCCATATACATCTCTGCCAATACCTCTATCGACTGGCCCACTTTAAAAGGTAAGAAATGTGCTGACTTCGTAAGTCTATCAACAATCACCCACACTGTGTCACATCCCCTAGGACTCCGAAAAAAACCCGTAACGAAATCCATAGTAATGTGCTCCCACTTCTACTCGAGAATGGATAGCGGCTGCAATAATTCGGCCGTCCTCTGGTACTCCACCTTCACTTGTTGACATACTAAGCACTTGGAAACGAAATGAGCTATCTCTTGCTTCATTCTGTGCCACCAATAATACTGTCATAAGTTATGGTACATCTTGGTTCCTCTGGGATGAATAGAGTAAGTCAAACTGTGAGCCACGGCTCCTGCCGTAGCTCTCCATTGGGAACATAAATGCGATCACCATATTGCAATGTCCCATCGGGGTGGATCCTTAATCCCGTCTGCTCTTCTGCTTCGGTCCTCTCCCTGAGCCGTCGAAATCTAGCATCAGTAGGCAATGCTGCCTTGATATGCTCTACTAATAATGATTGTACTTGGAGGTTGGTTAATACACCATCGGCTCCAGGCATTACTTTCTCAATACCTAGCTGCTCCAAGTCTCTAATCAACTCCTTCTGCGTAGTCAAAAAGTGTGCCATGGGCTTACGGCTTAATGCGTCTGCCACGACAATAGCCTTGCCCAGATGATAATGTAGCTCGATCTCATAATCCTTCATCAACTCCAACCAACGTCGTTGTCACATATTCAACTCCTTCTGTGTGAACACGTACTTGAGGCTCTTATGATCAGTGTAGATATCAACCTTCTCGCCATACAAGTAGTGTCTCCATAACTTCAAAGCAAAGATAATCGCTGCAAGCTCTAGATCGTGGGTCGGATAATTCTTCTCATGCACCCTCAACTATCGTTATGCATAGGCTACTACACATCCGTGCTGCATCAATACGCATCCTAATCCCTTCCCGGATGCGTCACTGTAGATCACAAATCCTCCTGGGCCCGATGGTAGTGTCAAGATCGATGTCGTGGTCAATCGCTTCTTTAACTCATCAAAGGCGGCTTGACACTCGTCTGTCCATACAAACTCCTGATCCTTGTAAGTTAATCGAGTCATTGGCCCCGCTATTCGAGAGAAATATTCTACGAACCTTCGGTAGTAACCCACAAGACCGAGAAAACTTCTCACCTCAGAAGATGATGTCGGAGCTGGCCATGATTCGACTGCTATGATCTTCTCTGGATCCACTGATATACCATCACCCGTAACAACATGACCGAAAAATGATACCTCCTTGAGAAAGAAATCACACATGCTAAGCTTCGCAAAGAGTCTCTCGTTCCTCAATGTTTCCAAAACTATCCGTAGATGCTGCTCATGCTCCTCTTGACTCATGGAGTTAATCAAGATATCATCTATAAAGACTACTACAAATTTGTCCAACTATTGGTGAAAGATCTTGTTCATTAAATTCATGAAAACTGCAGGTGCATTGGTCAAACCGAAAGGCATGACCAAGAACTCGTAGTGTCCACACCTTGATCGAAAAACCGTCTTTGCAATATCTTCCTTCCGAATCTTCAATTGGTGATAGCCTGATCATAAGTCGATCTTGGAGAATACTTTTGCTCCACTCAGTTGATCAAATAGATCGTCTATACACGGCAATGGGTACTTGTTCTTCACTGTCACTGCATTCAATACTCTGTAGTCGATGCACATGTGCACGGTCCGGTCTTTCTTAGGCATAAAAAGAACGGGTGCTCCCCACGGTGACGTACTGGCACGAATAAAGCCCTTCTCCAATAAGTCATCAATCTGCATCTTCATCTCTACCAACTCTTTGGGTGCTAGCCGATAAACTCGAGATGAAATAGGCTCGGCTCCCGAAATAAGCTCAATAAAAAACTCAATGTCTCGATCAGGTGGCAGTCCTGGCAATTCTTTGGGGAATACATCCTCGAAGTCGGTGATGATAGGGTGCTGAGGGCTGTCTTGGATCATCATGTGAGTCCCCGATGCTGGTGCATCGCTCCTCAAGGCTTCCTCTTTGGTGAACTCGAACTCCGTATCACTCGGTGGTCTATAGACGATACTGCCCCTATGGCAGTCAGTGAGAGCGAAATGCTGGCTTAACCAGTCCATTCCAAGAACCACATCGAACGTCGACATCGGAAATACACGAAGTCGTGCCTTCATCTCTCTACCATTTATCACTATAGGACTATCTCTACAAATACCACTAACAGGTACTACTCCTCCTCCAGTAAGGATTCTAATGTTTTTAGATAAAGATGACATAGGTTTACTTTGTCTGGTGGCAAAGCTAGTGGCTATGAATGAATGGGTGGCTCCAGTATCGAATAATGTGATGGCAGGAAATGATACAACTAAAACCATACCTGCTATAACATCCACCATTGGTTCTTCCTCCTCTGTAGCTAGTGCAAAAGCCTTTCCAACTCTCTGGTTGCCCGCCTGTGCCTTAGCCTGCTAAAATTGGACTACCTGAGGGGGTAAAGGTGGTCGTGGTGCTCCTGGTCTTGTAATAGCTGGCCTCTGCTGCTGATTATGTGGAGTGACCCTCTGAAATGAGCAATCCTTAGCCTGGTGCTGATTTGACTCACAAACCAAACAATGCCCCAACCGTCATCTACAATCTCGCAAAACATGACCAACGTTACCACAGTAATGGCAAGTGACACTCTCTTGTGTCTGGTATGACCCTGTCCTCTGCTGATGCTGATGTGTAGGAGGACGTCTCACTGGCCCTCCTGTAGTGGTCTTAGCTGATCCCATAGTCGATGTAACTCGTCTATTTGCCTTCTTGCTTATGGCCTTCTGAGTTCTAGCCTCTGCCAGAACAGCTTCTTGGGAGACCCTCGACTCGGAGCTGGTGTATCTCTGTAACTCTATACTCAAGCCTCTATGAAATTGTTTGGCTTTCTCTAGCTCTATCGTAACCAACCCTGTACAAAATGACTCAGTCGGCTAAACTTGGTGTCATACTCGTCAACTGTCATATTCCCCTGTTCCAAGTGTAGAAACTGGTCATATAGAGCATCCTTGGAAGTGTCGGAGAAAAACTTCTTATTGAACAGTTCTTTGAATTCCTTCCATGTCTGATCAACTCCTAGCCGCCTCTCCTCTGCGGCCCACCAATCATAAGCATTTCCTTCCAGCTGTAACTTCACTGCCGTCATCCATAGATCTGCGGATAACTCTGAAGCCTTCAGGAGATTCTCTGTCTTAACCAGCCAATTGGTGATCCGGATGACGTCTTCAGTGCCCTTGAAGTGCGGATGAATCATGTTGTAAAATCCTTCGATGGAACCCACAGAGGCTTGTGGTGCTCGGGCCAATGCTGTCTCCAAACTCTTTCTGATAGCCTCGTTCTGCTGCATCTGAGCCTGTACTAAGCTCTGGAGGATTTGCTCTGTGGTAGCCCTACCAGTCTGAGGCATGGGATGCTGTGGGGGCAGGTATAGCACCTCGGGCATGATCTATGGGGCACCCTGTGACCCGTACTATATAGGATATGAAAGATATGGGAATGAATACTGTGGGGGGTATGTGGGTGGATACTGAGGTAGATTCTGTGGAGGATATTGGGGTGGATATGACTGGATATGGTGATGGATATGGTGGGGGCTGCAGGGGTGGATAGGATGGTGGATACTGTGGTGGCTGTTGTGGGGGATATGATAATGGTGGATATTGTGGAGGTGGTGGTGGTAGATATGATGATGGTGGATATGGGGGTAGAATCTGTGGTAGGAACGGAGGTGGATAAGGTGGTGGTTGTGGTAGGTACTCTTCCTGGGGTGCAGGATCCTCGGGACCAGTCTGCTGAGTCGTAGCTGTGGTCATCACTGGCTGGAGGGATGGCCCGGATGGTGCTTGAGTGGTCGGGGACATAGTTGGCTGCTGCGGATTCACTGGTTCCTCTTGAGCAGTAGTGTTCCCGTCAGTAATGGCAGGAGGAGTAGTGAGACCGCTACGAAGATTCATCCTATATTGGCACGAAAATTTAGAGTTGGTTAGAACAATTTCAAGCTGAAGGGAATTCAATAAGTTTATAGGAAAAGAAGATGGAGTAGAGATCAAAGAAGGTAGTAGTAGTGGATGAGATTCTATATCCTATTCCTAGTTTGCAGGCTTGTTGGGCACAGTCATGTAACCCAACAATAATATTAGACCTGCATGGGCCACCACAAAAATATGTAACGCCCCAGTCCCAAAATACGTAGGACTAAGTACGTAGACATGCCAGCTGTACTTATACAAAGAATACACCAATATATGGTAATCCCCGTATTAGTACATAAGCTGTAATAATAATACATGATAAGCCACATTAATATAACTAAATCGCATCCACAGCTCAACACAGAGAATATAATAAGTCCACTAAATAAGATAAATAATGATATCAAAAAATAGCCGGGTAGACATTCCCACCCAAACAGCTATGGAAAAATAGTCTCAACTAAATGGAGTCCAACCTCCTCAAACAGCAAGAAAGATGATAAAAAGATGTCCAATACATGGTCTCAGATAATAAAGAATAGAACTAAGTATGGGCAGGAGATGCCTAGTTACCGATGTATGATGGATCCAATGCGGTACCATACTCCTCGGGATATTCCTGCACGTCTAATCCTGGAGAGATCACCAGGTCCTTAGAGGGACGTAACAAGATACAGAAAACATGCCAAGTAACTGAATGTGTAAAATATGCAACTATGACTATACGGGATCTCCTAACCGTCTATGTGAGATGCACTTTAGAGGACAACGTTCTACGCAGGAGATGTAACGGATTCACGCAAGCAAGTAATAAAGAGTGGCCGTCAAGTAACGCTCATCCGAGACATTATCGTCCAGGGCAGAAAGTAGTACTCATACGAGTCACTCTCGGTCCCAAAGTGTGTAAAAAATAAATGTAGCCCCTACGCTAGTAGCTGTCCCCTTCCCCCAACTGCTCCTATCCAAGATGTATCCACAGCCTGTCCAGTTGGCAACTGCTACGGCTTTTAACTCAACATACTAGTAGCAGTTACCTCCTAACCGTCGCACGTCCCGTACGTATCGATGGCCAGTCGAGTACGCAGGTCCGTGTCCTCTATAAACTAACTCATCATGTGATACACATGTGTCAAGGCCATGGGGGATATGAAAATACCCCACATATTCATAGGGTAGTCAACTGACACAAGGTTGACATGCAAATAAAGACATAAATAAATATAACGACTAAATTTAGCCGCTTGCACCCAAGTGTGACTTGGACGCCCAATAGAAACAAAATGACAAATAAGAGAAAGAAATATGCAATAATAAAATATACTGAAAATAAATGAGCACAATCAGAATCTATGGCAAGGTATACTTGCATGCGGTACGAGAAGGGCAATCCAAGTGTAGCAAGTATCAGCACCAAAACTTACAAATCACAGGTGACTCCAGACGCTGAAACAAACATAAAAAATAATCTCGATGAAGAAGATATACCTAAGAAATGCCTGTGCAAAATTCAAATTCTGAAACAGGGGTAAAATCATAATTTCGGGTCAAAACGATATCCGCCGTTGGACCCACTTTGCACCGAAACACGTGCCAAAGTCTATGGTCTCTAAAGTTGTCAAACTATATGTCTACGGATTCAGTTTGAGGAGAGGAACTCAACGATATGTCCAGTTTTGGATTCCGATGAGTCGTGCACAAAATCGCCTATTTGAGTGGGTCGCAGGCCCGCCAAAAAGGGGTTCCGATTCGACCTTCTCAGAATCCTACCAAACTTGGCACACAGGACCAAAATTTTGATTCGGACCTGTTGGTGCAAGTTTTGTCTCGATTCGACGACTGTGCACAAATTTATGGGCAAGTTTACAAAACGCCGATACGGGGGTATCTCGACGGATACGCGTTGAATTCGTCGCGCACACGCGACGAAACTGAGCTCCGTCAGTTCCCACACGTTAGCAACATCCATACGCGCCTTTAGATGCATATAGCGCGCAACCACGTCGCCCGTTTTGTCGGCGCACACGTCATATCGGGGAAAATTCCCTGAAATTTACTATTTTGAACACAGTTTTTTGCACAAGTTTAACACTGATTTTATTCCCACACATAAATTGAAATATAGATCTACAAGTTGCGTTTTAATCGTGGTTATGTTGTCTTCACATGTTTCAATTAGTTTCTGAAAAATCTTGACACACAGTTCGGAATCTGGCTTTTAAGTTGTGGTTTTGAAACTAGGTTCGAACTCTATTTTCAATAGTGCTTGGGGCGACTTTGCCTCAATTTCTCGAGCAATCCCTTAGGGTTCTCAGGATTCCATTAGAAGGAGATTGGAGGGGTTCATATGGGCTACTCACAGGAGTTTATAATTCGAGAAATCATCGAGCGTGCATGAAGAAAGGAGGATTGGAAGAAGGGTACCTTGTTGTTTGGCAAAACTGAGACTGTTCTGATGTACGGTCGGCCTGGGATGTCCGGCAGTGTTCGTGCGGTGGTGCGGCACCGCCAGCGGCCAGGGTAGTTCGTGTAGGGTTCGAGATCGAGGGGGCTTTAGGAGGGAGAAGAGTTATGGAGGGTTAGGTTTTCGGTTGCGGAGCAGTTATATATATTGCTGCCGCCTGTCTTATATTCGTATTAGGAATATGGGGGTATCGGTTTGCCAAGGGTTTGGCTCGGGTTGCTACCCACTTGCAGCTGCTGCTGCTGTGTTAGCATTTAGGTGTTTTAGGGGGTCGGGTTTGCTAAGTTTTTGGGCTCGGTCTAAAACAATTGCAGCTGCAGAGTTAATGATTTGGTGGTTTGGTTTCAGGGGGTCAGGCCCCCCCGCAGCTTAGTTGCTGCTGATGGTGGGGGGTTCGGCCCACCACCCTAAATGCTTTTTTTAATAATATATATATATATATATATATATATATATATATATATATATATATGTATATATTCACAAGAAAAATTTTGTAATTCGTAATTAAGTATCAAAAATATTTTGTAACAAAGGTAGGCTATATTTAGTAGTATTAAAATATCAAGCACACAATCATACCTATAATATATATATCTATAATTACATACATATACCAATTACCTCATTAATTCTAAATAATATAGAAAAATAATTTTTAAAGCACTAAAATAGTTAGAAATTATTGGGGTTTTACAGTATGCAGAACGAGTTTGAGATGAGCATGATGGGGGAGCTCAATTACTTCCTTGGACTGCAAGTCAAACAATCAGTCAAGTATACAAAGGACATGCTGAAGAAATTTGACCTTGACAACGTCAAACCAATCGGCACTCCAATGGCTACTACAACCAAACTAGAACCAGATGAAAGCGGCAAACCTGTTGATCAACGTAAGTATCGAGGTATGATAGGCAGTCTACTTTATTTAACTGCTAGTCGCCCGGATATTATGTTTAACGTTTGCCTGTGTGCTCGATATCAAGCTAATCGTAAGGAATCACACATGTCCGCCGTTAAGCGTATCTTTCGATACCTTAAGGGTACGGTTACAGTGGGCTTATGGTATCCTAAAATAACATTATTTAACCTTATTGGTTACTCCGATGCTGATTTTGCTGGATGCAAAGTCGACCGTAAAAGTACTAGCGGTACGTGTCATTTATTAGGGAAGGCTCTAGTCTCTTGGTTTAGCAAGAAGCAGAATTCTGTCGCACTATCCACAACAGAAGCTGAATATATCGTAGCTGGTCGTTGTTGTGCACAAATTCTGTAGATGAAGAAAACCCTTCCAGATTATAACCTATCTTTTATGCACATTCCTATATTCTGTGATAACACTAGTGCTATCAACCTTACTAAGAACCCCATATGTCACTCACGCACGAAACACAATGAGATTTATCACCATTTTTTGCGTGATTATCAATAGAATGGCACAATCAATTTAGAATTCATTGACACTGATCATCAGTTCGCTGATTTCTTTACAAAACCACTATCCGAGGAGCGATTCAATTTTATTTGTCGTGAATTAGGAATTTTAGATGAAACGATTATTCATTAAATTGGCATACGTTTATATCGATTCTGTCATGATTCTCTATGCTGACTTTGCTATGGGTACAAGCCGAAAGGGTCCTTCTGACAACAAGGCGTAAAAGTCTAAGCGACACGGTGCACTAGTCTTCGGACTACCGCTAGCTGGGATCCGGCCCCTGCAGCTACCCCATGGCAGTTTCACCATATTGAATTTTGTCATAACTCCTTATTTATTATATGGTCAATCTTTACTTATAACCTGCCCCATTTAAATCTTCTAAATTCATTGTATTTTCTATTTTTCATTATTAATTTTCCACTTGATCATTTATTAGCAATATTCTTCTTATTTTTTTCTGTTTGAAGTTCTGGCCCAAGGGACCATAACTCGGGCCGAACTCTGCCCCTACACAGAGTTCGGGCCAAGTTCGGCCTCCTTATTCCAGAACCTCGAGATACTCTCAGCCGTTGATCTTTTTATGATCCGATGGCTCCTGTTTAACCCGACCAGCCGACCAAGTAGTCTTAAACTCGAGATTCTCTCTCTCTCCTCTCCATTGTCTTCTCCAAACCTCTCCAAACATATTTCTTTCAAAACCCTAATCCTAGAAGTCTCCAATCCTTGGGAAATCTCTCTCCAAACTCAAGAAAATCACTCTTGGGCTAATTCTCCTCCATCTTAGGTCTTTCTTGTTGAGGTATATCTTCTTTTTTCCTTCTTTTATCTCAATTTTTCTTATGGCTCCTACGTTGCTTGGCAGAGGAAAGAGACAAAGGATAAGTATTATTGAATCCTCTACTCATCCTCAACCAAACCCGCAACCTAATCCTCAACCACAACCTCAACCAATTCCACAACCTATTCCTCCACCTTCTAACATGATACACCCTCTTTTTAACCCACCTCCACCCCTCAATTTTGACACATACGATGACCGTATTTTTGTGTCCTTAGATGCGTCTAACGTATGGTTTGCCGACTTTCGTCATCGTAGTGTATTTGCCGGACACCCTATTAAGTTTACGGTATTTTTCGACTATCTTCCTAACTTTCGTGACTTGTGTCTCGATGAACTTGTTGCAACTCGTGAACCTATCTATGTGAATGCCATTCAAATGTTTTATTACAACATGACTTATGACCGCGACCGCATCTACTCATGTGTCGCCGGAATAGACATATCTTTTGATGATTTTGAGTTAGCCGACCTTCTTGGTATGCCCGACCCTAATACTTGGGAACAGCTTGATGATGCCCGGGATTTTGTCTTTCCCTGTGAGACCACTTTGGAAAGTTTCAAGGAGGATATTTGCTCTCCAAATGCCCCTCCTCGAAAACTCAAGGCTAAACATCTCAATAATCACTTTTACGAACTTTACCGCATTATCTTTTCTTCGGTCTTGCCGAAAGCTGGATCGACTAATGAAGTCACTTACTTTCAGATCATTGCTCTTTTTTTCTACATTTTTGCGTCCCTTTCAACTTTCCTCGCACGATGATGGATTGGAGGATTCGTGCTAGGCCTAAACCAAAATCCTTGGTATATACCATGTATCTTCCTTTGATCTTTCGTACCTTTTATGTCCTATTAGATCAGTGTCAGTCCTTGTCTCCTCCCGCTTATCTGACCAAGGCAAGGAGAACTGTTGCTGCTGTGGCCTCCTCTGAGTCTGATGCTACTGAGGAGCCTGACTCTCCTGCTCCCTTTGCTGCTCCTGATTCCCCTGCTTCCGAGTCCACTGCTATACTTGACTCTATTCAGACTATGCTTCGCTTTCATTTGGAGGACGAATGCTGGACTGAGATGGATGATCACTGGATGCAGATGGACTATCGCACCACACAGAAGATGAGTGCGCTCAGCAACTCCATCCATGACATTCAGAACTCCATGGCCTCCCATCCGACGATGCCAATTTCGATGATGCGTGATCTGTCTCGCGACGGTTATCGCATTGACGATTATTGGGTTCGTCGATACCTTGATCCGACCTCTGCATTTGTTGATCCCCGTCGTACCGGTTCTGATGGTGCGGGGCCTTCACATGCTCTATGATGGATATCGTTTTTGTACTGCCACTGATGCTTAGGACTATTTTTCATTTTGGCACTATGTTTCTTTTGATTATGTTTTTATGTTTTTACAACTCTATGGCTCAGTTTGTTCTTATTTAGAACTACTACTCGCATGTTATCTTTCCTTATGTGGATGGTATCTATATTGCTTCTCTATTTTGTCTCCATTTTGATATTTGTTAAAAGGGGGAGAACACTTGATATTTGCCTTAGCACTATGAATTATGAATACTTGGATATGTAGACTTGGATGAGAACTTATCACAAGAAATATCAGTTTATGGGAGAGCATATTTATTCAAATACGGGAGAGCCATAATGTGTCCAGGTATGAATATTGAGACATGCAAATATCATGTTTTGTCAATTATCAAAATAGAGGAGATTGTTGACCCAAACCATATCATAGTCAATCTAATCTTGAAAATTAACAAAAACAATATTTGTCATAGTCCAATTTGACACATCAAGCTCGAAATCAATCATCTCCGCTCATTGGTTCAAGACTACAGCTGCCTGAAGATTTACTATTTTGTGTATACCGGAGTCTGTACTTTTTACTATTTTTGAGTATAGGATAATGTACGTTGGGTCATACTGAGCAACTTTGGGCTAGACATAGCCTTATAGGTGCAATCAGCCAATATCCAAATCAGCCCATTCATCCAGAAGCCTGTTTAGAACTTTCTGTCCATAGGAGACAGAGTTCGGGCCGAACTCTGCCCCCTAAATTACAGGAAGCTGATTTTTAGGTCTTGATCACTGCTAGTTGTCCAATGGCCAAAAATTTGAATTCTACACACAAAATTCTGGCCAAATTCTGCCTACCCCGAACCCTATAAATAGGCCTTGGTTTTTCTCATTTCAATCCATCCAATCTTCTCTTCTTCTTCTCTTACATAGCCTATATATTAAAGAGCTTTACCTTCCCATCCACTTAGCATTCAAACTTCCCAACCGTCCAAGTTGCTCGGTACGATTCAGCTAGATGTTTGAAGCGCAAGAAGTTGTAAGTCACTTGGAAAAGTCCAAGTTTTGCCACAGCGATCATTGAAAGAAGTTTGGCATGCTCTTTTATGAAAAGGAACGTGGTTGTAACCCTATTTCACAAGTAGTGGATTTCAATCCTGAGCTAAAGTTCTCAGGCCTGGACTAGTCCTCCACGAGGAAAACTAGGTTAAAAATTTTGCTGTGTTTGTGTTTGCTCTCAACTACTTTATTTTCGCATTTCTTTACTCTGATTATTTTGTTGGTGAAAAGAGTTTAAGTTTTTAATTGATAATTTTCGTAATAAACTCTATTCACCCCCCTCTAGATTTGCCTAACTGTACTTCAGCTGGTTACACATCTTATTATTCAATACCAATCCCACTTACTGCTTCGTCCTTATTACTTTGTTCATCTACTTTTACTCGATGTTTTATACCATGTTTCTATGCTTACATGCCCTTTACGTATTTCATTACTATTACTTTTTAAAGACTTTGTCAATTATAAGAACAGCTGTCCTAAATGTACTCATTCCATCCTGACTGGATAACATTTTTCAAACAATGAACTTGAGGATAGGTGACATAACCATTACGGAGCGCAAGAGAACCATAAAGGGGACCCAACAGAAATATAAGCTTGCTAAATTCTAAAAGTAGCCTAGTTTAGCTAAATTGGCAATTTGGCCAAAATTGTCCCCGAATTTAGTTGTTTATTTGACATTTGGACCATGTAGTTAACTTTTTGGAATTTATTTATTTCTTTGAATTAAAGACTATTATTTCTTCATTATTTTATATCGTACGATTATCTGTATATAGCTGTGATTTAGTATTTATTGGTTATAAATTATTGTCCTCCCATGTGGAGTGTATATATTGCGTTGATTGTTCATCATATTGATATTATACAGCGTTCTACCGCCAATACTGTGGTGTAGGCTGGGCATGTGCATGACTCATGCCAAAATTATGGGTGCAGGTCGTGACTCATTTTTATGGTAGCCCATGCAGGTAAGACTTCGCAACTAGTGCGATGTCGTGGTATTACTTAGGACTTTGGTACTATTACGAGACTACAATAAGATATAGAATACTAAGAACAGTAAAATACTCAATCACAACTAAGAATTGCCTTTTGTTAAATTTGTAATTTTGATTCCATTCTTACTATCCTTCTTAAAATAAAACCTCTTATCTTATGCCATACCATTTATTTCTTTTGTCTTTCGACCTTTCAGAATGGCACCCAGGATTAGAGCTCGCAACGCTGTAGATAACGGTAACTACCAGCAACCTTCTACATCTCAAGAGGCTTCGTCATCTATGACAGAGAGCCTTCCTCCACCTCCAACCAACCTACCTCAAAGTGGCATGCTCACTAGTGATACACCTTTTCACGAGATCATTAGAGGCATGATGGAGGCACAGAGGGCACAGGTAAAGACCCAAAGGCAACAAACAGAGGTGATGAGAGAAGGCATGGAGCATGCTTGGCTTATCGCCTTAACAACTATGGAAAGGGTTGCTCAGCAGCCGCAGCAGCCCACTTAGCCGAAAGAGGGGGACATTCGGGACTTTAATAAGATAAACCCCCAGGATTTTAAGGGGATCCAAGGAATCCTATACGCAGACGAATGGCTCGACGATATGGAGCGAATTATGAAGGTTTTTCAGATCTCTGAAGACCTAAAGATTGAAGCGGTCGGATTGCAGCTTCACGACATCGCTCATACCTGGTTTAGAAATGAGCCCTGAATTGCAGATCCAACACTGACCTGGGACCAATTCAAAGACCTCATTAAGATGAATTCTTTCCTGCGATGGCCAAGGGTATTCTGGTGTAATGCCCGTAGTTCGCATTACGTATTGGGAATACGTGTACGTAATTCGGGCTCGTATTTTTGGTTTGTCATAATTAGTTAGCCTTGGGTTTTATTTTTTATGTTGCATTAGCATGGTTTATCATGGCATTGCATTGGCTTGGTTTGGTTCGGTTTAATGGATTTGGCTTGGTTTGGTTTTATGTGAAGGACCGCTCCCACCTACCACTACTCCCACCATTTATATCTATTCCACTCTCTCTCTTCCATTATTACTCATTACTCATTTTTTCTTCTCCACCTACCAGGAGAGAGAGAGAGAGCTTAGGCAAGTGCACCTTGCTTCATAGAGGAACCCCATTTTTATTGTTCCATTGTCTTTCTCATGTGTTTTTAACCCACTTTAGTACTTGGCATTTTTCATTTCCATGGTTAAATTTTTGTAGATCTAGTTTTGTGGTATTTCCAGTTTCCAGGATTTTGATCTATCAAACTTGCATATTCTTGCTAGTTGATCGTTCCAGGTTGTAGAGAATTTTATTCTACCCCATTTTGACCTATGGAAGTTCAGATTTGGACTCTGGATGATGGAATTATGGAGCTTGAAAGTATGGCTTCATGGTGTTGTTCTTCTCGGAAATTAGAGAAGAAGGACAGTACTTGACC
>JANAVB010007800.1:2012989-2017989 GCA_029216955.1 Iris pallida
TTGATAGTATACAGCGTTCTACCGCCAATACTGTGGTGTAGGGGGCATGTGCATGACTCATGCCAAAATTATGGGTGCAGGTCGTGACTCATTTTATGGTAGCCCATGCAGGTAAGACTTCGCAACTAGTGCGATGTCGTGGTATTACTTAGGACTTTGGTACTATTACGAGACTACAAAGATATAGAATACTAAGAACAGTAAAATACTCAATCACAACTAAGAATTGCCTTTTGTTAAATTTGTAATTTTGATTCCATTCTTACTATCCTTCTTAAAATAAAACCTCTTATCTTATGCCATACCATTTATTTCTTTTGTCTTTCGACCTTTCAGAATGGCACCCAGGATTAGAGCTCGCAACGCTGTAGATAACGGTAACTACCAGCAACCTTCTACATCTCAAGAGGCTTCGTCATCTATGACAGAGAGCCTTCCTCCACCTCCAACCAACCTACCTCAAAGTGGCATGCTCACTAGTGATACACCTTTTCACGAGATCATTAGAGGCATGATGGAGGCACAGAGGGCACAGGTAAAGACCCAAAGGCAACAAACAGAGGTGATGAGAGAAGGCATGGAGCATGCTTGGCTTATCGCCTTAACAACTATGGAAAGGGTTGCTCAGCAGCCGCAGCAGCCCACTTAGCCGAAAGAGGGGGACATTCGGGACTTTAATAAGATAAACCCCCAGGATTTTAAGGGGATCCAAGGAATCCTATACGCAGACGAATGGCTCGACGATATGGAGCGAATTATGAAGGTTTTTCAGATCTCTGAAGACCTAAAGATTGAAGCGGTCGGATTGCAGCTTCACGACATCGCTCATACCTGGTTTAGAAATGAGCCCTGAATTGCAGATCCAACACTGACCTGGGACCAATTCAAAGACCTCATTAAGATGAATTCTTTCCTGCGATGGCCAAGGGTATTCTGGTGTAATGCCCGTAGTTCGCATTACGTATTGGGAATACGTGTACGTAATTCGGGCTCGTATTTTTGGTTTGTCATAATTAGTTAGCCTTGGGTTTTATTTTTTATGTTGCATTAGCATGGTTTATCATGGCATTGCATTGGCTTGGTTTGGTTCGGTTTAATGGATTTGGCTTGGTTTGGTTTTATGTGAAGGACCGCTCCCACCTACCACTACTCCCACCATTTATATCTATTCCACTCTCTCTCTTCCATTATTACTCATTACTCATTTTTTCTTCTCCACCTACCAGGAGAGAGAGAGAGAGCTTAGGCAAGTGCACCTTGCTTCATAGAGGAACCCCATTTTTATTGTTCCATTGTCTTTCTCATGTGTTTTTAACCCACTTTAGTACTTGGCATTTTTCATTTCCATGGTTAAATTTTTGTAGATCTAGTTTGTGGTATTTCCAGTTTCCAGGATTTTGATCTATCAAACTTGCATATTCTTGCTAGTTGATCGTTCCAGGTTGTAGAGAATTTTATTCTACCCCATTTTGACCTATGGAAGTTCAGATTTGGACTCTGGATGATGGAATTATGGAGCTTGAAAGTATGGCTTCATGGTGTTGTTCTTCTCGGAAATTAGAGAAGAAGGACAGTACTTGACCGCATGACTATTTCATGCGGCAAGTGTTCTTCCCTGCCGCATGAACAAATCCAACCGCATGAGCATAAATTAATTAATGAGCCGCATGGCCTTTTATTAAGTTGTATTATTTAATTATCTTGGCCTTAGCCTTTGCTTGCATTTAGCTTTTATTTAATGCATGCATGTACTTAGCTTTAGCTTTTACAAGCATTGCTTGGAGGCAGGCTTGTACTTTCAGCCGCATGGCCATGGCCATTTGTAATTGGTTGTGAGTGAGCCGCATATGGCATTTGCTTACAAGAATAAGCATATATTTATTACCTGAGCCGCATAAGCTTTTATTTATGGCATTAATTATTTTTCCTACAACAGAGTTGGCCGCATGGGCTAATCCATCCTAGCCGCATGGCCAAGGGATGTATGGCCGTATACTACTACTAGCCGCATATGGCCAGGCAACCTTATTGGCCGCATATGCTTTCACACATTAGCAGTTGCATGCTTTCGCATGCACCTATTAACTCATTCAGTATTAAATTTGTTACATGCTTTAATTAAAGAGCTTAAAGCATTAGGCTTAATTATTTAATGCTTTAAAGCATTCCATAATGCAATTATAGATGTATGCTTACGTACAGTAAGCCTACTCCAAGCAAATTTTATGCATGCACTTGTTGCATGCATTATATTATGCATTGTTGTTGCATGCATTATTTAATTGTGTTGGATGCATAATAATGCATGTGTTATTATTTCGCTTACAATCTTGGCCGCATAGCATTAGCTGGCATTTAATGCATCAAGAATAATGAGCCGCATGGCCTACGTAAATATTTTGGCCGTATGGCCCTTGTTTGATGGTTGCTGCGTGACAATTTTTGGTGTTGGCCGCATGGCCATATAATATTTCTTTTGGCCACGTGAACCATTAATTAAATGGTTCACGTGTACCTTTTCCTTACTGCCCTTATTGTGGGGGTCCCGTATAGCTTCTTTTGACTTGCTTGCTGAAGTGGGAGCTTATTGCGGGTCCTACTATCTTTTGTCTTACTTAATTTCATGCCCTCTTTGTTATTTTCTGGCCGTATAAGCCTTGGCTGGCCGCATGGGTGGCCTCCCACTCTCTTTGGCCGCATGTAGGTTCTCCCACTTTTGGACCGCATGGGTCCCACTTTGATTGTTTAAATGTTTTATTTGCTTGAATTGTGGTCAGAATTTCTTCCCACTCCCAACATGAAAGTTGTAGAGTTTCTCCTTGGCTTCAAGAATATATATATTATTAATATATTATTATTTAATTGTGCAAGTTTTTCCCCTCCTTGATAAATGACATGACCTGATAGTGACCCGCCGTGGTGTACTCCTGATAAGATAATTTGACCTGACAATTTGACATGATAACTTGACATGATAATTCTTGATAGTGGTCCGCCGTGGCGCACTCTTGACATGATAAACCTGACATGATATATTTCTAGAATGCTGTTGCGACGGCTAACACGACTTGACAAGATTGAATAACCTGGACACCGTGGACGATTGTGCTTGTACAAATGAACCCGTCTTGTCTTGCATCATGTCTAGGATGGGGACCCCTGAGTACCACGGTCAGGGGTACCTATTGTAAATGAACTAAGGCTAATAACTAGAATAATACAGTAGTTCATGAAGAGACTTTTCCAGTTACCTGTTGCCCCTTTGATCCCGGCCTTATATATATATATATATATATACATGGGATTTGTTGCTATCCGTCGAGATGAGCGCACTTCCAGCCCGCCGTCGAGTGTGGTACCTTAGGACACATGTATCTTACTACAGTGTGTCTGCTATATCATGCTATCTTTTTCCTTTTCTTTGCTGGGGTCACTCAGGTAGCAGCAGGCGGGTAACTGGACTTGGGAATCTCTTTGCATCTTGCTAGTAATTAGGCCTGTGATAACCCTAGTTAGTTAAAGTATCAAGCCGTACTTATTGCTCGGCCGTGAATGTTGGATGGAGTTCGATAAGTCTAATCTCGTCTTGATCTTGTACAAGATTGTCACATGATCTGTTTTTCTTATTTTATCTTGCCGATAAATGGTGGAAGAAATCAAGTTCTGTTCAGACGAAGGGTTACAACCCCGGTCCTTGTTTGGTTTACGGGTTGTAACCTGGTTATCTCAATAGTCCCATGGCTATCTCATCATATATCACCCTGTTATGCTTTTCCAATATGTCCTGTCTTTTATTGATTCCGTACAAAATTGTCTTTTGTATTCACCTGTCATGCTTTTCTTAAATTACTGTCTTTTATTATGTAATTATAATCTTGTGTTAATTGCTGGTTTTAGTTCCTAAATGAAGCCTCCTTTGTGGCACTTGCTCTTTCTGGGGTCTGACCCAGCTGGTTTTGTATGGCCAGATTCCAGAGCAGCTCTAGAGGATCTACCGGTTTTCCAGCCCGATGGTGAACACCAGGCGTAACCAGGGCAACGAGTGGGTTTATTTTTGCTCTCCCACTCTATTGTAAAATTATTCTTTTGAGGCGTTTAGCCGCCGAGCCAGTGTTAGCTCGTGTACATTTTTACTTACTGTCTGCCTACGGGCTGTAACATGATTGGCAACCTAGGGTTGATCTTGTATGACTAAACTCTTGCTAGTCCTCACATTTTGTAACGACTATCTTCATGATCAGCTGGATATGTAATATTTGGGACGCCTTACTATTGTATATTTGGTGATCTTACATCTTGTAACTCTATTTACTTGCTTGTGATTGAGACACTAGGCTTGTTATTGACCTTAAGAGATTGATGGCTTGTAGATAAACCCTCATATATCTAGACAGCCGTGACCGTATAGTGGAGTGGATCATATTTCACTATACGTAGCTGGCTATGTCTGCCCCCGCTCTCCAGTATTCTGGTTCTGGGGCGTGACATCTGGAGAAGCAGTTCCAGAACTTAGAACAGGGTAACCTATCAGTGGATGAGTGCGCCACAGAGTACGATCGATTGAGTCAAATTCACGATTTGCATGGTCAGAGACCCGGAGGGTCGAGCACAGAGATTTTGACAAGGCTTGGCCAAGGAAATTAGGGTTCAAATTTCCTCGGTTACCATAACATATGCGGGAATCATAAAAGAGGCTCAGAGAATAGAGGTGGATCTAGACCTTAAACCTAAGAAGACCCGTGATTCAACTGGAGATGTTAATAGCTCGGGACCAAAAAAGCATACCCATATTCAGTAGGGAGTTACACATCCCCAGTAGGAGTACCAACCACCAGCTGGAGCTCCAGTTCAGTATCAACCATAGAGACAGACGCAACAAGCACCCACTTGTGCCTACTATAGGAAGTCCAGGCATACCTGGGATGTTTGCAGCAAAAGGCTTAAGTTATGCCTATATTGTGGATCGACTCACCACCACATTTTGGAGAAAGGGTATTTTG
>JANAVB010007800.1:2022989-2067989 GCA_029216955.1 Iris pallida
AGAGATACATGACATACGAAAAGAATTGGTGAAAGTAGCAAGAAAGGTCCAAAGCACGTCATCTTCGAAGAAATGGAGAAGACCACGCCTCGGCTAGGATATCTGCGGAAGATATGAACACACACCTGGGGAAAAACCAGGTCCTCAGACGGACGTAGCAAGATACAGAAAGAACATGCTAATATGAACTGTCAGAATAAAATAATATATAAAAGACTATTCTAGACACAAATATGCAAAGAAGATTCTAACCGCCTAATGTACAATTTAGAGGACAACTTTCATGTGCATGGGTAGGATTTTAGGCTATGTGTACGTAACTGGCATCCAGTCATCTGTATCCGGCCGTAACGTCCAAAACGTCAGAGGGTATCTGCAAATATATCGCCACAGTTCCATCCGGAGACTATGGGTTACCTGTTTGGCTTTCTATACGTACTAGCGACTGTCCTCCCCCAATATTTCCTACACTGTTCAAGTCATATCCATGGCTCGTCCAGTTTTGTAACTGCTTGAGTCTCTAAAACCCTAATCATAGCAGTCACGATCATCTATCCGTCACACGACTTTAGAGAGGGCCAGTCCATGAGTCGTGCCCCTAGCAAAATGTCTCAAACCGTGTAGTGTGAGTGTCACGGCCAAAGGAGATATAAGGATATCCCCCAACAAGAAGGTAGTCCGCTAACACTAAGTCAACATGCATAAAATAAAGTAACAACTAATAAAGTTGCTTGCCCCCCAGTATGGCTTGGACGTGCAGTTTATAACAAAGGAAACTAACAATATGAAACAAAATAAATAATGCAGAAAATAAATAATTGACAGTTAATTAGCAAGGTATACTTGCCTGTTGCGACGCCTCGTGAGCTGCCTGGTGTGGTAAAATAAAGGTGGCACAAGATCGCCTTCGGTCTTACAACTACTGTCACCCCCATTTCCCGTATTTTGTATTGATACTCGTAGTTGGATTTTGGCATGTATTTTTATTTTTTGGACTTGTGGAATTTTGGGTTTTCTCGTATTTTGGGTTTGATTTTAAAACCCCATGGAACACTCTAACCTATACTCCACCCTCATTCCACCACAACCCACCCTCATTAATATCTCCACCAACCTTCTCTCTCCTCATTACTCTTCCATTAATTTTCTATCATCTTCTTCCTTCTCCCACACAACACTCCACCCATAGGCAAGTGCACGTTGCCACCAAATAAGCACCACATTTTATTTGTCTATTAGCTAGATTAGGCCATGGAGAACAACATTAGAACTTGGCATTTTATGAATTGGAGCTTCCATTTTTCTAGATCTAGATTTTAACCATTTTCGGAAATTCTTGGTTTTGATCCATCAAACTTTGATTTTTGCTTGTTTTGATGCTTCTATGTGGAAGAGAATTCAATTTTACACAAGTTAGAACTTTGAAAATCGAGATTTCGTTTTGATTTGGCCAAGATATGAAAAATTGAACTTTTGGTGTTCTTGAAGGCTTCTTCTCGGCCTGGAGAAGAAGACTTCAGCTTGCGCTCTTTAGCGCAGTACTGAACCGCGCATCCCCCTCGGCCAGCGTACTTTAGCGCAGTGCTGACCAGCACAGCTTGCCCCTTGGCAAACTGCGCACCCCCCCATGCGCCATCGGCCCATGCGCCCTCGACCGTGAGCCATCGGCCCATGCACCCTTGGCCCGCGGCGCACTTGTCCCCCTACGCCATCCATCCCCGGCGTACCTAGCCCCCTGCGCCATCCATTCCCGACGCACTTGGCCCCCTACGCCATCCATCCCTGGCGCACTTGGCCCCCTGCGCCATCTGCCCCTGGCGTACTTGACCCCTGCGCCATCTGCCCCCGACGCACTTGGCCCCCTACGCCATCTGCCTCCGACGCACTTGACACCTGCGGCATCCACCCCTCTGCGTAACCCACTTGCCCATGATGGTTTGGTTTGTTTCTTGGACTTGGCTTTCTTTTGTGGGTTGGGTTTTGAGATCATGTTTCACACAGCACGACTATCTTGACCCAACACGACCTGGCACGGTTTTTTCGATGATTTTGCTTATGACTAATGCGGTTTTTCTGATTCTGTGAAGTATGATTTTAGTACCTCTGATCTTCTTAATAGTGACCCGATGGGGTACGCACTTGACTTGTAACCTGTGATTCATAATTTATCTCGGTAACCAGATAACTTGATAGTGGCCCATGGCGGCGCACTCTTGACTCGTAACTTGACTTGACTTGATGTCGTTGCGATGGCTAACTTGACTCTTGTAACTAACTCTGACACCGTGGATGTTCCTGCTTGCTTGCTTGTGCAATCCAGTTGTCTTGTCTTGCATCATGTCTAGGACGTGACTTCCTGGGTTCCACGGCCAGGGATTCGTGTTAATATGGATTAGGCTAATGATTAGATCAAACTAGAACATGGAGAATTTCCAGTCACAGGCAATCTCGTTATATGGGCGCCTTAATTTGGACTTGTAGCTTGCCGACGAGTAGAGCACATTTCTAGCACACTATTATGTGTTGCACCTCTAAGTCACCTAAGGGTATATCGTCTCTTGGACGATGTACCCAACCATACTCTCAACCCGCGGAAGGATAACTGGATAGTCTGCAGGGCTTGGGACTGGAGAATTCTCACTTGCATCTTGTTAGTAATTAGGCTTGTGATAACCTTAGTTAGTTAAAGTAGCAAGCCATAGTAATTGCTTGGCCGCTTGTGAATGTATGGTGTCCAGCCTGGGCTAAGTCTCGTCTAAGTCCCTCTACCTGGTACTCCTGTACATGATAGTTTTACTTATCTTAAACAATAAATGGATAGGGACAAGTGCTATTCAGGCGAAGGATTATAACCTCGATCCTTGTTTGGTTTACGGGTTGTAATCTGGCTCCCGGAATGGTTCCATGTCCCTAGTCGCTTATTGTCCTGCTGTACTTTTATTACTTGTACTTTTCTTCTATTTTTTATGTTCTGATATGCTGGTTTTGTTCTTATTTCGTGGCCTCCCTTGTGGCACTTGCTCTTTCTGGGGTTTGACCCAGCTGGTTTTGTGTGGCCAGATTTCGGAGCACCACCCGAGAATCTACCGAACCTCCAGCCCGATGGTGGCAACTAGAAGGAATCCGGGCTACGAGTGGGTTTCCTATTTTGCTTCACTCACTCTACTGTAAAATTATTCTTTTGAGGCGTTTAGCCGACGAGCACCTGTTAGCTCGATGCATATTTACTTGCTGTCTGTCTACGGGCTGTAAATATGATTAACAAATTCGAGGGTTGATCATGTATGACTTAACTCTTGTATATTTGGTGGTCTAACATCTTGTAATTATATTACTTGCTTGAGATTGAGACAATAGGCTTGACCTTAAGAGACCGTTGGCTTGTAGTAAACCCTCATATCTAGACAGCCGTGACGGTATAGCGAGGTGGTTTCCATTTCAATATACGTAGCTGGCTATGTTCGCCCCCGCTCTCCAGTATTCTGGTTCTGGGGTGTGACATGGTTTAAGTGGTGGCCCATGCAGGTCTTGGCATTCAAGAAATGTGAGGGTTTACCGAATATATGTCTCAATCAGTACTCGTCCTTGATCTCCATCCATATCCTCTGAATCTCTAGAATCTTGACCTGATCATATGCTTGTATCGTTGATCTGTCCTGGTCCTTCTTTATTATTTTCTATGTCATTTTCTTCAGTGGCATTTTTCATGAACCAGCCGATCAGCAAGGCGGAGCAACTCCCGCAGACCAGCAGCCCGGAGATCAAGTCCAGCACTCCGGAGTAGCCTCCAGAGTTGTGCCTACTGGAGGAGAGCCCCCAGTTCAGCCCGTTCAGCCTGCCGAGCCGGATGATGGCACTTTGGTAGGTCTCATCAGGACCTTGATAGCTTCCCAAGATCGCAGAGGAGACGCCTTGTACCAAGTAGTGGCAGATGCTTTGACCAGAGGTGGTCACCCAGGGAACAGCGCGGCCAACAGCTTTAAGCGCTTGAACCCTCCCTTCTTCGACGGCAGTGAAGATGCGATTGCCGCGGACGCTTGGCTTCAGGATATCGAGGTGATTCTGGAGGCAGCTAGAACACCTGAGAATGAGAAGGTGGCCGTGGTACGGCTACAGTTGCTGGACTTAGCTCGCAGTTGGTGGCCAGCGCAAGCCATGGGATTAATGGCACCCATTGCTTGGGCAGTATTTAGAGAGAGATTCCAGATGAAGTATTTCAATACTGTAGCTCGGTACGACCTACAGACGAGATTTACCCACTTGAAGCAAAGAGGCAGAACGGTCGACGGTTATACATCTGAGTTTTCTAGACTCAGTAGGTTTGCCCCCACCTTGGTGGCAACCGAGTTTGATAGGGCCTAGCGGTTCCAGCAGGGACTGCATTTGGAGATCTTATTAGCAGTCGAGCAGTTCGAGCACCAGACGTTCGATGCAGTATTGAGAGCGGCTAGGAGGCATGAGTACACCTCCTAGAGGATTGTGGATAAGATCGAAGGTAGAAAGCGGTCCCACAGTCAGATGCACCAATCATCAGCTCCAGCCCCGGCAGCTAGGAGTTTGACTATTGGAACTCCGAGGCGAGCGGCCTCAGTAATGTCGGTTCAGCATTCGACCCCGACGTACCCGCAGCAGCAAAAGCAGAAGCAGACTTCCGCGATGGGATGTTCTTATTGTGGGAAGCCAGGCCATGTAGTGGCAGATTGTCGTAGGGTGCAAGGATTGTGCCTGACTTATGGAGCGACAGATCACAAGATAGGAGCCTGCCCGAATAGGGGTAGTTCATCCTCCTCCAACCTAACCAGTCCATCGGTTAGGGTACCAGCACCTATGCAGCAGCAGCAGTACCCGAGGCCATTGTTGCCTCAGGCCCAGGCGTTTCATCAGCAGAACTAGCAGTAGTATACCCAAGCCTAAGTGCAGAGCAGGCAGAGAGGTTTCCAGCAGAGGGGACCCGCAGTTAGAGGACAAGGTCAGGCCATGATGATGACTAAGGAAGAAGAAGTTGCACCAGGTGAGGTAGTGGCAGGTACTATTCTCGTCAACTCCTCTCCAGCATTGGTATTATTTGATTCTGGTGCATCGTATTCATTCATGTCTGCACGATTCACGACACGGATAGGATTGGAGCCAGAGTCATTATCAGTAAGACTCAATATACTTACTGGTAATGGTCTTGTGGGAGTAGATCGAGTATTTTCCTCGTGTCGGATCGTAGTTAGCGGTAGAGAGTTCCCCGCTAGATTTATAGAATTCCCTATGGCAGAATATGATGTAGTCTTAGGCATGGATTGGTTGAGGAACCAGTATGCTAGGATAGACTGCCATGTTAGCAGGGTTGTTTTCAGTATTCCAGGCGAGCCAGAGTTCTCATTTTCTAGAGGCGCAGTGGAGCCATCTTCTCCAGTGTTGCGGATGGCAGTAGCAGCAGAGCAGTTGCCCAGGATAGTTGAAGAGTTTCCAGATGTCTTCCCAGAAGAACTTCCAGGGATGCCGCCAGAGCGGGAGATCGAGTTCACTATAGACTTGATCCCCGGAATAGTACCAGTATCAGAGCGAGTCTACAGAATGGCACCTTCAGAGTTGGAGATTTTGTACAAGATGATTGAAGAACTCAGGACCAAGGGATTCATTCGTGCAAGTGGATCGCCTTGGGGAGTCCCGATGCTTCTTGTGAAAAAGAAGAATGGTACGTCCAGATTATGTGTAGATTATCGTACCTTGAACTAAGTGACAATCAAGAACAGATACCCTCTCCCGAGGAAAGATGACTTGTTTGATCAACTCAGAGGGGCTTCGGTATTTTCGAAGATAGACTTACGATCAGGATACCACCAGATCAGAGTCAGAGAGCAGGACATCCCGAAGACAACCGTCCGATCTAGGTATGGGCATTGGGAGTTCCTTGTTATGCCCTTTGGAGCGACCAATGCGCCAGCCGTATTCATAGACCTCATGAATCGCATTTTTATGCCTTACTTGGATCAGTTTGTGATCGTGTTTCTAGATAATATCCTGGTCTACAGCAAGAGCGAAGTAGAGCATGAGCAGCATCTCATAATCGTTCTCCAGACGCTTAGAGAGTATCAGTTGTACGCCAAGTTCAGTAAATGCGAGTTCTGGCTCGATCGTATTTCGTACTTGGGTCACATCATTACTCGAGGAGGAGTGGGAGTAGATCCCCAGAAGATTGTGGCTATCGAGACATGGCCAGTACCTAGCTCAGTGGCAGAGGTTCGCAGCTTTCTTGGATTGGCCGGCTACTACCGGCAATTTATTTCAGATTTTGTAAGGATTTCAGCGCCGATGACCCAGTTGACCCGGAAGGATGCGCAGTTCGCTTGGACAGCAGAGTGGCAGGAATCATTTGAGAAGTTGAAGTGAGGTTTGATAACGGCTCCCATTCTCACACTTCCAGATGGGACCGGAGGATTCATAGTTTATTGCGACGCTTCAGGCAGAGGATTGGGGTGTGTCTTGATGCAGCATGGGAAGGTAATATCTTATACATCACGTCAACTTCGTGATCATGAGAAGAATTACCCAATCGACGACTTGGAACTGGCAGCAGTAGTGTTTGCACTCAAGCTTTGGCGGCACTACTTGTATGGAGATAGAGTAGAGATATTTACAGATCACAAGAGCCTGAAGTATGTTTTCACCCAGAAGTACCTTAATATGCGACAGAGAAGATGGCTCGAGTTATTGGTAGACTACGATGTGGACTTGCAATATCATCCAGGGAAGGCCAACGTTGTAGCAGATGCGTTGAGCCGGAGAGCCGGAGTTTACCTCCTAACGGTGCAACCAGAGTTATTGGCAGATTTTCAGAAGATGGGAATTGAGGTGGTTCTTCCTACCAGTAGGGCATTGATGGCCAGTCTACAGGTTCAGTCCAGCATAGTTGAGAGAATCCGGATGGCGCAGTCTACAGATTCCAAGATTCAGCAGCTCAGAGAAGAGTGTGAAGCAGGAAGAAGACCAGAGTTGTGTATTTATAAAGATGGTACACTTCGGCACGGTACTCGTCTTTGTTTACCTAGTGGAGATATCAGACAGAAAGTTATGGCAGAAGCTCATAATTCACAGTATTCTATTCATCCCGGTAGCACGAAAATGTACCGTGATATTCGTCAGCATTTTTTATGGAATGGCATGAAGAGGGAGATAGCCCGGTTTGTCTCTCGGTGTTTGGTTTGCCAGCAGGTTAAAGCTGAACATCAGAGGCCCGCTGGACTTCTTCAGCCCTTGCCAATTCTAGAATGGAAGTGGAAGCATGTGACCATGGATTTTGTGACTGAATTGCCTAGATCTCCGGCTGGTCGAGATGCTACTTGGGTTATAGTTGACCGGCTCACGAAGGTGGCTCATTTTCTCCCATTCAGAGTTCGGCAGTCAACGGCTCAGTTGGCAGACATGTATCTCAGGCAGATTGTCAGGCTTCACGGTATGCCCGTCAGAATTACCTCGGACCGGGATTCAAGGTTTACGTCGCACTTTTGGTGCATCCAGCAAGAGAGTTTGGGAACTCACCTTCAGTTTAGCTCAGCATATCATCCGCAGACAGATGGCCAGTCAGAGCGCACCATCCAGACTCTTGAGGATATGTTGCGGTCATGTACACTTGACTTCGGTGGGTCGTAGGAAGATCACCTGTACCTGATAGAGTTCTCGTACAATAATAGTTTCCAGGCCAGTATTCAGATGGCTCCGTTCGAAGCTCTGTATGGTAGGAAGTGCAGGTCCCCGCTAGCATGGGACGATATCGGAGAGAGGCAGATGCTCGGCCCAGAAATGATTTCCCAGACAGTTGAAGTAGTCAGAAGAGTCAGGGGTCATCTTCGAGTTGCCCAAGACCGCCAGCGACATTGGGCTGATGCCCATCGGCGTCCCTTAGAGTTTGCTATCGACGACCATGTATTCCTTAGGATCTCGCCTAACCATGGCGTCATTCACTTTGGCGTACGGAAAAAGCTTAGTCCTAGGTATATAGGGCCGTTCGATATCCTAGAGCGAGTAGGGGATGTATCCTATCATCTTGCTCTTCTGCTGTCGCTAAGTGAGGTGCATGATGTATTCCATGTGTCCCAATTATGACGGTAGGTCCCGGACCCGAGCCATATCCTAGACCATTCGGAATTGGTTGTTGGTACCAACCTTTCGTATGAGGAGAAGCCCGTGTCTATTTTGGACCGCAGGGAGAAGATACTCAAGAACAAGACTATTAGCTTAGTCCGTGTTGCTTGGGGTCATCACTCTCTAGGTGAGTCAACGTGGGAGCGTGAGGATGATATTCGATCGCAATATCCCTATCTGTTTGACTCATAAGGTATAATGTCTTCCTTATGCCTTATGTTTTTCGTTTCTTGATTGCATGTATGATTGTATGATGGAGTTGCTTAATGTAGTTGTTGGTGCTTAGTGTAGCTTGTCGTGGCAATCTCTAGCTCCTTGATTAAATTCCGAGGACAGAATTCTTTTAAGGTGGGTAGAGTTGTCACCCCTATTTCCCGTATTTCGTATTGATACTCGTAGTTGGATTTTGGCATGTATTTTTATTTTCTGGACTTGTGGAATTTTGGGTTTTCTCGTATTTTGGGTTTCGGCTCGGCTCGGTTTTAATTGGTTTGGTTTGAGTTGGTTTGATTTTAAAATCCCATGGAACACTCTAACCTATACTCCACCCTCATTCCACCATAACCCACCCTCATTAATATCTCCACCAACCTTCTCTCTCCTCATTACTCTTCCATTAATTTTCTATCATCTTCTTCCTTCTCCCACACAACACTCCACCCATAGGCAAGTGCACCTTGCCACCAAATAAGCACCACATTTTATTTGTCCATTAGCTAGATTAGGCCATGGAGAACAACATTAGAACTTGGCATTTTGTGAATTGGAGCTTCCATTTTTCTAGATCTAGGTTTTAACCATTTTTGGAAATTCTTGGTTTTGATCTATCAAACAATGATTTTTGCTTGTTTTTATGCTTCTATGTGGAAGAGAATTCAATTTTACACAAGTTAGAACTTTGAAAATCCAGATTTCGTTTTGATTTGGCTAAGATATGAAGAATTGAACTTTTGGTGTTCTTGAAGGCTTCTTCTTGGCCTGGAGAAGAAGACTTCAGCCTGCGCCCTTTAGCGCAGTGCTGAACCGCGCATCCCCCTCGGCCAGCGCTCTTTAGCGCAGTGCTGACCAGCGCAGCTTGCCCCTTGGCGAACTACGCACCCCCCATGCGCCATCTGCCCATGCGCCCTCGGTCGTGCGCCATCGGCCTATGCACCCTTGGCCCCCGGCGCACTTGGCCCCCTGCGCCATCCATTCCAGGCGCACTTGGCCCCCTGTGCCATCCATCCCCGACACACTTGGCCCCCTGCGCCATCCATCCCCGGCGCACTTGGTCCCCTGCGCCATCCATCCCCGGCGCACTTGGCCCCCTGCGCCATCTGCCCCCGGCGTACTTGACCCCTGCGCCATCTGCCCCCGGCGCACTTGGCCCCCTGCGCCATCTGCCCCCGACACACTTGACACCTGCGCCATCCACCCCTCTGCGCAACCCACTTGCCCGTGATGGTTTGGTTTGTTTCTTGGACTTGGCTTTCTTTTGTGGGTTGGGTTTTGAGATCTTGTTCCACACAGCACGACTATCTTGACCCAACACGACCTGGCACGGTTTTTCAATGATTTTGCTTATGACTAATACAGTTTTCCTGATTCTGTGAAGTATGATTTTAGTACCTCTGATCTTCTTAATAGTGACCCGATGGGGTACGCACTTGACTTGTAACCTGTGATTCATGATTTATCTCGGTAACCAGATAACTTGATAGTGGCCCTTGGCGGCGAACTCTTGACTCGTAACTTGACTTCACTTGATGCCGTTGAGATGGCTAACTTGACTCTTGTAACTAACTCTGATACCGTGGGTGTTCCTGCTTGCTTGCTTGTGCAATCTACTTGTTTTGTCTTGCATCATGTCTAGGACGTGACTTTCTGGGTACCACGGCCAGGGATTCGCGCTAATATGGATTAGGCTAATGATTAGATCAAACTAGAACATGGAAAATTTCCAGTCACAGGCAATCTCGTTATCTGGGCGCCTTAATTTGGACTTGTAGCTTGCCGACGAGTAGAGCACATTTCCAGCACACTGTCATGTGTTGCACCTCTAAGTCACCTAAGGGTCTATCGTCTCTTGGGCGATGTATCCAACCATACTCTCAACCCGCGGAAGGATAACTGGATAGTCTGCAAGGCTTGGGACTGGAGAATTCTCACTTGCATCTTGTTAGTATTTAGGCTTGTGATAACCCTAGTTAGTTAAAGTAGTAAGCCGTAGTAATTGCTTGGCCGCTTGTGAATTTATGGTGTCCTGCCTGGTCTAAGTCTCGTCTAAGTCCCTATACCTGGTACTCCTGTACATGATTGTTTTACTTATCTTAAACAATAAATGGATAGGGACAAGTGCTATTCAGGCGAAGGATTATAACCCCGGTCCTTGTTTGGTTTACGGGTTGTAATCTGGCTCCCGGAATGGTTCCATGTCCCTAGTCGCTTATTGTCCTGCTGTACTTTTATTACTTGTACTTTTCTTCCATTTTCTTATGTTCTGATATGCTGGTTTTTTTCTTATTTCGTGGCCTCCCTTGTGGCACTTGCTCTTTCTGGGGTTTGACCCAGCTGGTTTTGTGTGGCCAGATTTCGGAGCAGCACCCGAGAATCTACCGAACCTCCAGCCCGATGGTGGCAACTAGAAGGAATCCGGGCTACGAGTGGGTTTCCTATTTTGCTTCACTCACTCTACTGTAAAATTATTCTTTTGAGGCGTTTAGCCGACGAGCACCTGTTAGCTCGATGCACATTTACTTACTGTCTGCCTACGGGCTGTAAACATGATTAACAAATCCTAGGGTTGATCATGTATGACTTAACTCTTGCTAGTCCTCGCATTTTGTACGACTAGCTTCATGATCAGCTGAATATGTAATATTTGGGACGCCTTTTATTGTATATTTGGTGGTCTAACATCTTGTAATTATATTACTTGCTTGAGATTGAGACAATAGGCTTGACCTTAAGAGACCGTTGGCTTGTAGTAAACCCTCATATCTAGACAGCCGTGACCGTATAGCGAGGTGGTTTCCATTTCAATATACGTAGCTGGCTATGTTCGCCCCCGCTCTCCAGTATTCTGGTTCTGGGGCGTGACAACTACGCAAGACGACCTCTCAGTTTGATTTAAAGTTGATCGGCGTGATATGATCATATTGGCACAGAAGTAATCTCGAATGTCAAAACGACACAAGATGATCTCAGACGATGGAACGGGTTATGTCATTGAGTCCGGAATAGTCAAATCAGTTAGGGACAATTTAAGGAAGTTCGAGATTAACCATGGGATAGGAAACAAACGATTGGTCATGGATAAGATTAGATATTCAAAAGAAATTTTATATATAAATAAATAAGTTTTTTTTTTTTGAAAAATATTTATTATAGTTGAAAACTATATCTCATTAATCAAAATAATTTCTAGACAGATACTTTGAAAATATAGAAATATATCCTAGGTCAAACTATATTTTTTAGAAAATATTACGATAATAATTTTTAAGTCAAAAGCCATACTTGAAATACCATAATACAACAATATATTTTTGAGATATTAATTTTATATACTTAATAAAACATAAGATAATAATAATGATAATAATACTTATAACAATCTATTTTTACATATGTACATAGTATAAACAATAACACTGGATGTACAAAATAAGTTTTTAAGGAAATTATTTACTCTATATATATTTATTTTTAAGAACAGTACAAATAACTAATACTAACAGTAATATAATATTTATACATTATAACAATATAATAATTATAACTATAACAACAGATGCACAAAAAAAAGAAACAAAAGAAGGAAAATAATAATAATAATAATAATAATAATAATAATAATAATAATAATAATAACACACAAAAAGTAAACCAGATCACTCTCTTCCCAACCACAAATCAAAATTTTATTAACCAAAGGGAAAGGAGGGGCGAGTGGAGGTTGAGTCGCCGGCGGCGCGCGAGAGGCAGCGGCGGGGGTGCGATCGCTCTGGCGCGTGGATGCCCGCGCTGTCGGAGCTGCGGGAGACTTGTCGGACCGCGTCGCGCACAGCGACGGAGACGCAGGCTGTGGTGCACGCCGGCTCGAGGGGAGAAGTATGGCGGAGGCATGGAGAAGGAGGAAGGGAAGGCGCAGTGCTCGGCCGCAGAGTAGGAGCTGCGGCGTCGCGCGGAGCTCGCCGGCGGCGCGCGACGGAAGAGGAAGAGGGTGGCGGAGACAGGGCACGGTGGCGCGATCGGATTTGACGGTATGCGGTGCGGCATCGAGGGGGTGGACTCGGTGCTGGGCGGCGCCGACTCGGCGGAGGGCGCGGATGAGCACGGCTGCGCGAGCGGAGGACTGCTCGCCGGAGGTGGAGGTAAGTGGTGTTTGATTTTTGGTGGTGGTGGCGTTTTAATTTCAGCTTTTGGGGGTTTCGGGTGGACGGTCGATCGCGGTGGATCTGGTTTAGGGATGGCTGAAGTTAGGCTGTAATTTGTATCCGGTGGTGGCAAGAGAGGTGGATGGCTGAGATGGTGGTTGTACTGGGTTAGGTGGAGGATGGTGGGGAGTTGGCCGGAGTTGTCCAGGGTCTGAGGAGACGGTGGTGGTGTTGGTCCGGTGTGCGGGAAGGAACGAGAGGTGGGTTGCTGTTCGTGTTGGTGGTGGTAGGGTCGACGATGGCCGGGGGTGGAGTTAACAGATTTTGGTGGTGGTGGTGGTTTCTGTGAAGTTTTGGTGTGGGTGATGAGGGTGTGTTTGTGGTAGTCGGAGCGAATCGGGTGGCCGAGGGGTGTCGGGCTGATCGAGGTCGGAGGCTAGGTCTCTGATGGTGGTGTCGGGGAAGGGTTTGGCCGACGTCGAGAGAAGGGGTGAATCGGGGCAGGGGACCGGGGCTTAGAGTTAGGGATTTGGGCATTGTGTCCTACGCGGCACCGAATCTAGGGGACGTGTCCGGGGTTATCGGGCACGGGAAAGAATTTTGTAAATATAAAAAAATAGTGGAATGGGTGGTGATGGACACGGACACGGTGCACAATACGATGAGATATTTGTGGAAGATGAATTGTGGAGACAAATAATATGGAGGAGTACCTGCCTATTTATAGGATGTGGGAATTCCCATTTGGATAGGATTAGGAGTAGTTTAAACCCAAAATAGATAATTCACAACTTAATTTAAAATCAATCAAATCCAATCCAAATACAATTCCAATTTAAATCTAATTAAATTTTTAGTTTAAAATCAAATGGAATAAATCAAATTTTAAATATTTAACTATTTAAATAAATCCATAAATTCAAATCAAGATTTAAATTGCCAAAAAAATTTCGAAATACATTTTCCAAAAATACTAATAATAATAATTTTAAAAATAATAAATATTTAAATATCTTTTTGAATAATAAAATATTAATATTAATTAATTTCGAAAATCAATTTAAATATTAATAGGACTACTTCAAAAATACCTTTGAAATAATTTAAGATAATTAATAAATAATTTTGAGAATTAATTTATACATAAATTATATCTTGTGCCCCTTTTTTTATAATGATAAAAATAAAGTAATTACTATATATTATTTTGAAACTATAAAAATAAAAAAAAAATATTTTTCTAAAAATATGTACGCTCGCACATATTCGCACTCGTCGAGCAATTACGAAAAATGAAATTTCGTGCGCGGCGTTCAATGCAACTACGCGACATAAAATACAAAATTTTAAATCAGTACCAAAATTTAAAAAAAATACAGTAGAAATTTAGGGGTTTTACATCCTACCCAACTTACAAGAATTTCGTCCTCGAAATTAAGAATAAGTAGGGGGTGAGAAGGTACAAGGGTATATCGATGAGGAACAATCAAATCACGACATTCAAAACATATATTAGAAAATCGTGATTTCGATAATTACGAAAATAAATCACGAATTTAATTTAGGGAGTGAATGATGGTAGCGACAATGAATCTAGGGTCAAGGGAAAGGACGAGTAACTTTAGACGAGGATATAGTCACATTGGTTGGTCAGTGGCTAACTATCTTGTCAATAGATTGTAGGGCAACTAAGGGTGATACTTTGGGTCTATCTATCAAGTACGAGTGTTTTTCCAAATAGGTGAAAGACGAAACCTAATATGAGTCCAAAGAAGTTGTTTTCAAATACCAATACGTGGTTCAAAGGCGAGTGAGTAATTCAAACGAATTGCCAAGGCTGTCGTGGATGGAACTCTAGAGGACAAGTTTAGCTATGTCCCCATCCACGTAGAACGATAAATAAAAGCGAACCAAAGTGCGCTAGGTTGATCAAACCATCATGCACCGGTTCTGACTAGACAATATGTTAGTGAGCGTGCGCTCAATAGCATGTGTCTCGAACAAGTTTGATAACGGTTAAACTTGCAAAACTAGGCTATAGTAGCAACATTTAATTAAGATGGTAAAAAAAAAACATAAGCACGAGAGATTAAGATTGAAAATAGAGTAGAATTAGTTCAAACTCCTTAAGACTAGTTATTTCCTATATTTGTCTCTATATAGCCGTCCTATAGTCTCTGTTGTCCAAGTCTTTGGTTGACTAGATGGGTTAGGGTCCTCTAAATTCTAGAACCTAAGTGAACTTGCTAATATAGGTCACAAGGACAAAGGGATTGCTAGGTCATAAAGCATTCTACCCAACTTATAAGAGTCAAACTAGTAGGGTGATGGGACAATGGGACAAGTCTACCTAGTATGGATTACCTTTCTAACCAACATCAAGCACGAAAGAAGGATAAGAATCAAGGGTAGAGGGAATCAATCAAGATGCAAATCGAGGAGTCAAGCGAGAAGGCGGTCAAGTATGTGGATGAGATTCTAGACTCTAATCCTATACGCAGGCTTGCTTGGTACGGTAAAGTAACCAAACAATTTATCTTGACCTGCATGGGCCACCACAAAAACATGTAACGCCCCAGTCCCAAAATACGTAGGACCAAGTACGTAAACACGCCAGCTGTATACATACGAAGTACATGGGTCTTGTATGTATACATAAGCTGTAAAATGTAGTAATCCAAGACAAACTAAATCTCATCTACAATGAAAAGAATAATAATATAAATATTAACTCGAATATTTATGATACAATCGTTGGGCGGAGACAAAGTCCACTGCCAACTAATAAAAAGAAAAGAGATACATGACATACGAAAAGAATTGGTGAAAGTAGCAAGAAAGGTCCAAAGCACGTCATCTTCGAAGAAATGGAGAAGACCACACCTCGGCTAGGATACCTGCGGAAGACATAAACACACACCTGGGGAAAAACCAGGTCCTCAGACGGACGTAGCAAGATACAGGAAGAACATGCTAATATGAACTGTCAGAATAAAATAATATATAAAAGACTATTCTAGACACAAATATGCAAAGGAGATTCTAACCGCCTAATGTGCAATTTAGAGGACAACTTTCATGCACATGGGTGGGATTTTAGGCTATGTGTACGTAACTGGCATCCAGTCATATGTATCCGGCCGTGACGTCTAAAACGTCAGAGGGTATCTGCAAACATATCGCCACAGTTCCATCCGGAGACTGTGCGTTACCTGTTTGGGTTCCCATACGTACTAGCGACTGTCCTCCCCCAATATTTCCTACACTGTTCAAGTCATGTCCATGGCTCGTCCAGTTTTGTAACTGCTTGAGTCTCTAAAACCCTAATCATAGCAGTCACGATCATCTATCCGTCACACGACTTTAGAGAGGGCCAGTCCATAAGTCGTGCCCCTAGCAACATGTCCCAAACCGTGTAGTATGAGTGTCACGGCCAAAGGAGATATAAGGATATCCCCCAACAAGAAGGTAGTCCGCTAACACTAAGTCAACATGCATAAAATAAAGTAACGACTAATAAAGTCGCTTGCACCCAAGTATGGCTTGGACGCGAAGTTTATAACAAAGGAAACTAACAATATGAAATAAAATAAATAATACAGAAAATAAATAATTGACAGTTAATTAGCAAGGTATACTTGCCTGTTGCGACGCCTGGTGAGCTGCCTGGTGTGGTAAAATAAAGGTGGCACAAGATCGCCTTCGGTCTTACAACTACGCAAGACGACCTCTCTGTTTGATTTAAAGTTGATCGGCGTGATATGATCATATTGGCACAGAAGTAATCTCGAATGTCAAAACGACACAAGATGATCTCAGACGATGGAACGGGTTATGTCATTGAGTCCGGAATAGTCAAATCAGTTAGGGATAATATAAGGAAGTTCGAGATTAACCATGGGATAGGAAACAAACGATTGGTCATGGATAAGATTAGATACTCAAAAAAAATTTTATATATAAATAAATAAGTTTTTTTTTTGAAAAATATTTATTATAGTTGAAAACTATATCTCATTAATCAAAATAATTTCTAGATAGATACTTTGAAAATATGGAAATATATCCTAGGTCAAACTATATTTTTTAGAAAATATTACGATAATAATTTTTAAGTCAAAAGCCATACTTGAAATACCATAATACAACAATATATTTTTGAGATATTAATTTTATATACTTAATAAAACATAAGATAATAATAATGATAATAATACTTATAACAATCTATTTTTACATATGTACATAGTATAAACAATAACACTGGATGTACAAAATAAGTTTTTAAGGAAATTATTTACTCTATATATATTTATTTTTAAGAACAGTACAAATAACTAATACTAACAGTAATATAATATTTATACATTATAACAATATAATAATTATAACTATAATAACAGATGCACAAAAAAAAGGAAAATAATAATAATAATAATAATAATAATAATAATAATAATAATAATAGTAATAATAATAATAACACACAAAAAGTAAACCAGATCACTCTCTTCCCAACCACAAATTAAAATTTTATTAACCAAAGGGAAAGGAGGACGAGTGGAGGTTGAGTCGCCGGCGGCACGTGAGAGGCAGCGGTGGGGGTGCGACTGCTCTGGCGCGATGGTGCCCGCACTCGCGGAGCTGCGGAAGACTTGCCGGACCGCGTCGCGCACAGCGGCGGAGACGCAGGCTGTGGTGCACGCCGGCTCGAGGGAAGAAGCGTAACTGAGGGGTGGAAAAGGAGGAAGGGAAGGCGCAGTGCTCGACCGCGGAGGAGGAGCTGCGGCGTCGCGCGGAGCTCGCCAGCGGCGTGTGATGGAAGAGGAAGAGGGTGGCGGAGACAGGGCACGGTGGCGCGATCGGATTTGACGGTAGGCGGTGAGACGGTGCGACGTCGAGGGGGTGGACTCGGTGCTGGGCGGCGCCGACTCGGCAGAGGGCGCAGATGAGCACGGCTGCGCAAGCGGAGGACGGCTCGTCGGAGGTGGAGGTAAGTGGTGTTTGATTTTTGGTGGTGGTGGCGTTTTAATTTCAGCTTTTGGGGGTTTCGGGTGGACGGCCGGTCGCGGTGGCGGCCGGTCGTGGTGGCGATGGTGACGATGCTGCGGGGATCTGGTTTAGGGATGGCTGAAGTTAGGCTGTAATTTGTGTCCGGTGGTGGCAAGAGAGGTGGATGGCTGAGATGGTGGTTGCACTGGGTTAGGTGGAGGATGGTGGGGAGTTGGCCAGGGTCTGAGGAGACGGTGGTAGTGTTGGTCGGGTGTGTGGAAAGGAACGGGAGGTGGGTTGCTGTTCGTGTTGGTGGTGGTAGGGTCGATGATGGCCGGGGGTGGAGTTAACAGATTTTGGTGGTGGTGGTGGTTTCTGTGAAGTTTTGGTGTGGGTGATGAGGGTGTGTTTATGGTAGTCGGGACGAATCGGGTGGCCGAGGGGTGTCGGGCTGATCAAGGTCGGAGGCTGGGTCACTGATGGTGGTGTCGTGGAAGGGTTTGGCCGACATCGAGAGAAGGGGTGAATCAGGGCAGGGGACCGGGGCTTAGAGTTAGGGATTTGGGCGTCGTGTCCTACGCGGCACCGAATCTAGGGGACGTGTCCGGGGTTATCGGGCACGGGAAAGAATTTTGTAAATGTAAAAAAATAGTGGAATGGGTGGTGATGGACACGGACACGGTGCACAACACGATGAGATATTTGTGGAAGATGAATTATGGAGACAAATAATATGGAGGAGTACATGCCTGTTTATAGGATGTGAGAATTCTCATTTGGATAGGATTAGGAGTAGTTTAAACCCAAAATAGATAATTCACAACTTAATTTAAAATCAATCAAATCCAATCCAAATACAAATCCAATTTAAATCTAATTTAATTTTTAGTTTAAAATCAAATGGAATAAATCAAATTTTAAATATTTAACTATTTAAATAAATCCATAAATTCAAATCAAGATTTAAATTGCCACAAAAATTTTGAAATATATTTTCCAAAAATACTAATAATAATAATTTCAAAAATAATAAATATTTAAATATCTTTTTGAATAATAAAATATTAATATTAATAAATTTCGAAAATCAATTTAAATATTAATAGGACTACTTCAAAAATACCTTTGAAATAATTTAAGATAATTAATAAATAATTTCAAGAATTAATTTATACATAAATTATATCTTACGCACCTTTTTTATAATGATAAAAATAAAGTAATTACTATATATTATTTTGAAACTATAAAAATGAAAAAAAAAATGTTTTTCTAAAAATATGTACGCTCGCACATATTCGCACTCGTCGAGCAATTACGAAAAATAAAATTTTGTGCGCGGCGTTCATTGCAACTACGCGACGTAAAATACAAAATTTTAAATAAGTACCAAAATTTAAAAAAATACAGTAGAAATTTAGGGGTTTTACAGTGCTCGTTCTATCCTGACTGGATATATTTTTCAAATGTTTGGCCTGAGGGTACGTACCCTACCTGCTATGGATTTGATGAAGGACTAGCCACCCTGAGCCCTGACCTTCAGGAGTGACTAGAAGACTAGTTTATAGGACTTATTCTAGATTTCGTCTTTGAACTTGAATTGTTATAAGTAGAGATTTTGACATTGTATTTGAGATTGTTTTCAGATATTATTATTTAGTAGTTTATTTAGTTGTTGTCGTTGTTTAGCCTTATTAGTTATCTAGGCTTCTATGATATCTTATCGTGCTTAGACTGTGATTGATTATTACCATGTCTTTACTTGTCCTCCATTCGGAGTTGAGATCTATGATAGGTACATTATATCATTGCATGAGTTGTTAGTTAGCAACCTAGAACAGCGTTCTATCGCCGATTTTGCGGCGTAGGCTGGGCGCTGTTACGCACTCGTGCCCCTATATCGGGTGCGGGTCGTGACAACTGCACACCAGATGTTAGAATGTCTTGCTGTACCACCCATTGGTGAAGAAAGAAATCAGAGGGGTCCAACTAGGCCACCTGGGCACCCAGCAGGGTAGGGCCTTTGCGATGATGGACGAGGGGACCGATACTACAGGTAATGGGTTAGTAGGTTTTGTTTCCATTCTCTTCATCTATTTGATCTGCTTGATTTCGTAGTACCTTATAGTCTGCATTCACAATTTTTTATGTTATAGTATAGTTGGCAACAAACCCTTGTGTAACACCCCAGTCCCAAAATACGTAGGACTAGGAACATACACGTGCCAGCCGTATAATAAATATATGTATGCTGTAAAATATAGTAAAACCATGACAACTAATCTCATCCACAAATATAAGAGCAAAAGATAATATAAATCAACTAGAATTTGTTATTGATACAAAAGGTTGGGCGGAGACAAATCCACTACCAACGAATAGGAGAAGTAATACATGAACAAAGATGAATTGGCAAAGGGTGACATGGACGATCCAAGAGCAATCCTCTTCAAAGGAATAGAGAAGATCACGGCCTTAGCTAGAACACCTGCGAACAGATAAGAACGCACACCTGGAGAGATCACCAGGTCCTCAGAGGGACGTAACAAGACAGATAATATCATGCTAAAATACTGAATATAAACTGCTCAATAAATAAGTTAATTAGACTTCAACATGGTCCAATATATACCATTGAATTTAGCATACCATCCTCCAACCAAACAAGGACAGGAGATGGCACCATAATCCATGATGGAGTATCTTTCCATGCCATAAATCCAACTTGGTATCCGGACCACAATAAGGTTCAGTACCTTCTCATCGGAGTAGTGAGCCACACCTACAACCAAACAAGGACAAGATGTGGCAAACTAATCCCCGACAAGTTACTATTTTAAACCACGATAAGATATAATTACCCAAACCAAAGTACTCATACCTAACGGATAAGCTAGTCTAACTATTCTTAGTGAATGCAGTTTTATGAACAACCCTCCAAGCATGGGCTCTCTGGCTAAAATAGGATCGGCACGGTCACCCTTTGGGGCACCAGAGGCCTAGTCGAGCATAACATTTTGCAGAACATTAGTGGCCGTCAGTATCCATGGGCAATCTCACATGCTTCTCCGAGGAGCTCACGAGTTATAAAAGATAAAGTGTATAGTAGCCCATAAGCTAAGGAATTGTCCTCCCTGCCCTAGGCCTACTATATTGTATCCACAACACATATAACCTCTATTAATCGCTAAGTCAAACTAATCAAGGAAAATACTATTAGCAGTTAACCCTATCGTACGGTTTATACGTACTGGTGGCCAGCCAGTCACGTATGTCCGAGTTCTATATGAGACTCGCGACTTCGTGGCATAAATGTGTTACGGCCTATGCATACAACACAAACAAGGGTGGTCCCTTAGGTCTAGGTTTAATGTGCATAAAAATAGTTAGCTAGCAGGAAATAGAATTCAACCAATAAAACTGCATCTAGATACAACTATATAGCACAGTTTAATTTGCATAAAAAGAATATAATAAATAAATTTAAGAAATATGAGCTAAAGTAAATAGACAGCTAATGGCAAGGTATCTTGCCTGGAGGTAGTGTATAGAATGACGACGTCCGATGACTCAAATCGTCAGAATAATGAAGCAATGAAAGCCAACTTTTATGGACGACCTCGGATGCTGAATTAAACATTATGAACAGTGATGGTATAAAAGAAATGTCTTGAAACACCTATCCAAAAGTCCAATTCTGGATACAGAGGCAAAATCATAATTTCGTGTCAAAATGATGTCCGTCATTGGACCCGTTTTGCCCCCAAAAATGTGCCAGTACCTACGATCTCTAAAGTTATCAAACTACAAGTCTACGGTCTGGTTTGATGAGATGAACCCAACCGTATGTCAAAAGTTGGATTCCGGTGGGCCGTGCACAATTTCGCCATGTTGGATCAGGTCGCGAGCCCGCCAAAAAGGTGTTCTGGTCGACCTTCTCAGAATCAAACCAAACTTGGCATACAGGACCAGAAAAACAATACGTTCATGTTGGCACAAGTTTCGTCTCGATACGACGAGCGTGCACGAAGTTATGGCCTAGTTTGCAAACGGCTGATATGGGGTTATCTCGACCGATACATATCGATTTCGTCGCGGACGCACAACAAAATCAAATTTCGTCGAATCCCACACGTCCATAAAGTTGATACGCACCTTTTGATGCTTTTGGTTCGCGACCATGTCGCTCGCTTTGTCGGGATGCACGCCGTATCGGGAAGATTTACCAATTTTTACTATTTTTGAAAACTGTTTTTGCTGAATTTTTAAATTGAATTACTTTGAATCTCCTTAATGTAATTAGGATCTATAAAATGGGTTTTAATCCTCTAAAGGTTGTCTTGGACTATTTAAAACTAGCTGAATTTTAAAATTTTGTCTTCCAAAACTCGATCCAAGATGAGTAAAGGCCCTGTGTTGACTTTTAAAATCTGTCTTTTTCTGATTTTAATTTTTAGGACATACCATGATCAATAAAGATCAAACCTGGACAATCTAATTGGAGATGATAGAGGGTCAACTAGTCTCTTTATAGAAATTTACGGATCTAAAAATGACCTAGTGCATGAGAAGAATTTGAATCGTAAAGGAAGGTACCTGGCTGCGGTTCTAAAACAGAGCATGCCCTGTTCGTGTTAGATTTTCGACTGTTCCCTGAGACACAGCAGTCGACGACGGCAATTAGGTGGTCGAGGGCACGCACGAAGACGTCGAGGTTGCTCTGGTGTCGAGGGTTTTACTTGAGGTGAGGGTTTCGCAGGGAAATCTCGAGTTTCCTCCGACCTACCCCAAAATTTTGATATATATGTTTCGAGATTTTAAATCATAATTAAGCTCGAATTTAGATATAGATTTAGGTTAGATGTAAGAGAATCTAATGGGGATTGTATAGGAAGTGATTTGGAGAGAATTGATATTGATTTGAATAAGTTTGGATAAAAAAAATTAAAAGAAACGAACCAGTCGGGTTTCCTTTTCCATGATCGGGATCAGGAAGTTACTGTTTCCCCCGATGGGGAATAGTAGCAGCTGATTTTTTTTTCTTTTATTTTTTTGATTACCTTATATATATATATATATATATATATATATATATATATATATATATATATATATATATATATACACGCACACACACACAAACACACTAATATATACCGTTGAATAAAATCCTAAGTAAATTTATATAAAATTCTCAAAAATCCTTATATCTATTTCAAAAATATTTGAAGAATATTTATACAAATATTACCCTATATGATTAGACATCGCTATTATATAAATTATTAAGTCCAATAAAAGCAATTACTAATCTAAATACTCTAATTTAAAATAACATAATAATAATAATAGTAATAATAATAATAATAATAATAATAATAATAATAATAATAATAATAGTAGTAATATCAGTCATAATAATAATGAATCAGCAGGTTATCAAAATCTGGGGAGAGTATATATTACTACTAGTGTTGTTGCATAAAATCAAAACCCTTTTTATTTTTCTTTAAAGAAAAATAAATATATAATTATTTAAAACATAAAGATAACTAATTTATGATTTGATAACTCTTAAACAACAATATATTAAAATAATGAATCTAGTGACCACTACAGCAAGATTAAGGCTATATTTATAAATAATGAAAAAAAATTAAAACAATATATTTAAGAATTTAAAAATAATAGTAATATCCTCCAAAAAATTTGGGGGATTACATCATACCCAACTTATAAAAATTTTGTCCTCAAAATTAAAATAAATCTCCATATATATAAAAATATAATGGGCCTGAATATGAAGGGAGAGTAAGCTCACCAAACCATAATTTGGTTTTTGAAAAGGTGGAGGAGGTAGTTATAGGAGGAATCTAAACTGACACCATATTCTATAAGATATGGTATGCACGGATCATGGGTATTCAGTTCATTTGAGAGAATGGATCGTTATTGCACGGTAAAAATCAATTGGGACGAAAATGGGCATACGTGGTTTGTTTTAAGGGAGGCGTGTCATACATATAGTGTAATCGAAATGGAGTACAAGATGGTATGTTTTTGTGGGACATGTATGTCGTTTGTGTTGAATGGTTCGTCTAGTTAATGAGGGTAAAAGTTTTTGAAAGAAAATGGCTAGTGTTGTGCTCCAAATATCAAAGTCACGGTAGAGGGTATCTGATGATACGAATATGAAGGGATGTTATGAACACTATTTTATTTGTTTAATTGGAACCAGTCTTTGATTAATTAATTCTTGGGTTTTAATCTAGATTGGCTGGATAAGATCCATAAAGTCAATCTGAACCATTCCTATTAGGTGTGGGTAGCCTAAAATAAGTTCCAACTTGAATGGTTGAGCTAATTGTCAGTCGGATGGTTACTAGGTTCCTTAAGCCCAAAAATACGCCTTCTGTGACTTTTATGTTTAAGTAGCAGATGCGGATTCCATTTAGTGGCACAATAGTGGCAAGTGCATAGTAGGCTTCGGTTAGGTCACAACCATATATTGGGTCAAAAGATTTGAGTCGGTGCTGGCTATCCAATTGATGTCGGAAAGTTCATTAGTATGACGGTAAGGGTTATAGCTAGCATTTTTGACTTGAAAGTCGTATCATGAAAATAGAGTACAAGAGGATGTGTTTGAGTGGGACATGATATGCCTAAATGAAGGTGGACTCCTCTAGCTCTTGTATATGAATTTGTTAGAAGGTAACAACTGGTCTCATGCTCTGAATAGCAATGTCACGATCGATGACACCAAATGATCTAATCGGTAATACTAGTAAATTCTAAAATTTAGAGGGTCTATAATCTATAGTCTGCAGAACTAAGACACGGTTTTAGGTTTAATGAGGTTAGAAAAAGAATTTCAAAGTCGTGATGTTCTACCTCGACTCTTGTTTATAAGAGAATACTAAACGACATAATAGATAATGTGATACAGTAGATATGAATCAAGTTTAATGATAGTTCTCCTAATTCAAATAGATGGGAACGATTGTGTATATATAGCTTTCATAGCCATAGAAGAATACTTCGTGTATACGAGTGTTTGTTTTTCTAAATAGGTGACGAAAAACAATAAAAGTTCGAGGGAGATGGGATCGAATTATAAATATGGGTTTCAATGGTGACTGAATAGTTCAAATGGAAGTTTTCAATATCGTTATGGATGAGATCCAAAAGGACAAGTTTAGCTATATCTTAATCCACGTAAAGTAATCATATAAAGAGCGAACCAAGTGCACTAGGCTGATCAGACCATCATGCATCGGTTCTGATTAGACAATTTGTCAGTAAACGTGCCCAAATAATACATGTCTTGAAACAAGCTCAATAAAAGAGTAAGTTGCAAAACTAGGCTATAGTAGCAGTATTGGTCAAGATGGTAAAATATGAGTACGCGAGATAATGTTGAAAGAAATTACGAATAATTCAAGTTCCTTAAGGACCTAAGTATTGTCCACTGTTTGTGCCTATACAGTCATCCTACTGTCTCCTTGTCTATGGCCTTGGTCGACCAGAGGGGTATGGACGTCTAGATGACCTATTAGCGTCATTCAATTATACTACCATAATGGGTCATAAGGATAATGGACTGCTAGGTCATGAGGTATCCTACCCAACTTATAAAAGTTAAACTAGTAGTATGATAGAACAATGGAACATGTCTATTTAGTATGGGTATCTTCCTAACCACTATCAAGCGCGAAAGAAGGACAAGAATTTACGGCAAAGGGAATCAAGCAAGATGCAAATCAAGGAGTCAAGCGAGAGATCAAAAATGGAATCGAGGAAGGAGGTCAAGTATGTAGATGAGATCCTAGACTCTAATCCTAAACGCAAGCTTGCTTGGTATGGTAAAGTGACCAAATAATTTATCGTAGACCTGCATGGGCAACCAAAAAAACATGTAACGTCCCAGTCCTAAAATACGTAGGACTATGAATGTAGACATGCCAGGCGTATAATAAATATATGTAAGCTGTATAATACAGTAAAACCATGACAACTAATCTTATCCATAAAATGTAAGAGTAAAAGATAATATAAATCAACTAGAATTTGTCATTGATACAAAAGATTGGGCGGAGACAAATCCACTACCAACTAATAGGAGAAGTAATACATGAACAAAGAAATGATTTAGCAAAGAGTGACATGGACGATCCAAGAGTAATCATCTTTGAAGGAATAGAGAAGATCACGGCCTTGGCTAGAACACCTGCGAAGAGACAAGAACACACACCTGGAGAGATCACCAAGTGCTCAGAGGGACGTAACAAGACACATAACATCATGCCATAATACTAAATATAAACTGCTCAATAAATAAGTCAATCGGATTATAACATGGACCAATACACACCATTGAATTTAGTGTACCATCCCTCCAACCAAACAAGGACAGAATATGGCACCCTAATCCACGATGGAGTATCTTTCCATGCCATGAATCCAACATGGTATTCGAACCACGACAAGGTTCAATACCTTCTCATCGGAGTAGTGAGCCATGCCTACAACCAAACAAGGACAAGATATGGAAAACTAGTCTGCAACAAGTTACTGTTCCAAGCTACGATCAGATACAAGTACCCAAACCAAAAGTACTCATACCTAACAGATAAGGTAGTCTAACCATTCTAAGTTAATGCAGTTTTATGAACAACCCTCCATGCATGGGCTCTTTGGCTAAAATGGGATCGGCATAGTCCCCTCTTAGGGCACTAGAGGCCCAATAAGAGCATAACGTTTGGCCGAACATCAGTGGCCGTCAGTATCTATGGGTAATCTCGCCCACGTTTTTGGTGGAGCTCACCGGTTACAAAAGGTAAAGTGTATAGTAGCCCATATGCTAAGGAATTTTCCTTTCCGCCTCATGCCTACTATGTTGCATCTACAATACGTATAACCTCTATTAACCACTAAGTCAAACTAATCATGAAAAATACTATTAGCGGTTAACCCTATAGCATGGCTTATACGTACTGGCGGCCAGCCAGTCACGTATGTCCGAGTTCTATATGCGACTCGTGACTTTGTGGCACAAACGTGTGAAGGCCTATGAATACAACACAAACAAGCGTGGTCCCTTAGGTCTAGGTTTAATGTGTATAAAAATAGTTAACTAGCAGGAAATAAAATTCAACCAGTAAACTGCATCTAGATACAACTATATCGCACAGTTTAATTTGCAAAAATAAGAATATAATAAATAAATGCATCAAATATGAGCTAAAGTAAATAGACAGCTAATGGCAACGTATCTTGCTTGAAGTTAGAATGTAGAATTGCGACTTCCGATGACTCAAATCATTAGAAAAATGAAGCAACAAAAGCCAACTTTTATGGACGACCTCGGATGTTGAAATAAATATTACGAACAGTTTTGGTATAAAAAATGTCTTCAAACACCTGTCCAAAAGTCCAGTTCTGGACATAGAGGCAAAATCGTAATTTCAGGTCAAAACGATGTCCGTCGTTGGAACCATTTTGCAGCAAAAAATATGCCAGTACCTACAGTCTCTAAAGTCATCAAACTACATGTTTACGAGTCAGGTTTGATGAGACGAACCCAACCGTATGTCCAAAATTGGATTCTGGTTGGTCGTGCACAATTTTGTCCGTTGGATCGGGTCGCGGGTCCCACTAAAAAGGCGTTCCGGTCGACCTTCTCAGAATCGGACCAAACTTGGCATACAGGACCAGAAAAATAATATGGTCCTGTTGGCACAAGTTTCATCTCGATACGACAAACGTGCACGAAGTTATGGCCTAGTTTACAAATAGCCGATACGGGATTATCTCGACCGATATACGTCGATTTCATCGCGTACGCATAACAAAATCGAGTTCCGTGGAATCCCACACGTTTGCAAAGTCGATACGCACCTTTCGATGCTTTCGGTTCACAAAGTCAACTAGTCTCTCCATAGAAATTTACGGATATAAAAATAACCTAGTTTATAAGAATAATTTGAATCGTAAAGGAAGGTACCTGGCTGCGGTTCTAAAACCGAGCATGCCATGTTCGTGTCGGATTTTTGGTTGTTCCTGACGACACGGCGGCCGATGACGGTGATCAGGTGGTCGAGGGCACGCGCGAAGACGTCGGGGTTGCTCTGGTGTGGTGGGTTTTACTTGAGGTGAGGGTTTCGCAGAGAAATCTCGAGTTTCGTCCGACCTACCCCAAAAATTTTGATATATAGGTTTCAAGCTTTTAAATCATAATTAAGCTCGAATTTAGATATGGATTTAGGTTAGATGGAAGGGAATCTATTGGGGATTGTATAGGAAGTCATTTAGAGAGAATTAATATTGATTTGAATAAGTTTGGATAAATAAAATTTAAAAAAAATAAAGCAGTCGGGTTTCCCTTTCCATGATCGGGCTTGGGAAGTTACTATTTCCCCCTATGGGGAATAGTAGCAGCTGATTTTTTTTATTACCCTATATATATACACACACTAAAATATACCATTAAATAAAATCCTAAGTAAATTTATATAAGATTCTCAAAAATCCTTAAAACTATTTCTAAAATATTTGAAGAATATTTATACAAATATTACCTTGTATGATTATACATGGCTATTATATAAATTATTAAGTCCAATAAAGCTATTACTAATCTAAATACTCTAATTTAAAATAACATAATAATAATAATAATAGCAATAAAAATAAAAATAATAATAATAATATTAATAGTAATAATATCAGTCATAATAATAATGAATCAGTAGGTTATCATAATCTGGCGAGAGTACATATTACTACTAGTGTTGTTGCATAAAATCAAAACCCTTTTTATTTTTCTTTAAAGAAAAATAAATATATAATTATTTAAAACGTAAAGATAACTAATTTATGATTTGATAACTCTTAAACAACAAGATATTAAAATAATGAATCTAGTGACCCATACAGCTACTAGGCTAGTCAAGGCACTTGTCTGCACTAACTGTACCACATTGTCTAGTCAGTGTGCATAACAAAATTTAAGCAAGATTAAGGCTATATTTATAAATAATTTAAAAAATATTTAAAACAAAATATTTAAGAATTTAAAAATAATAGCAAAAATCCCCCAACATTTTTGCGGGATTACACCTTGGTCGGAAAGGTAACATCATGATAGGTAGATTACAACTATCTAGGCAAAAGAAGATTTGATGAGCGAGTGATACCCATATCTTTTTAAACAATTAGGTATTTCTCCTTCTATTGTCATCCTTTAAATTTCGAGAACGAAATTTTCTAAGGAGGGTAGATTTGTAAACCATTGGACCAAATTTATTTTATTTTATTTTATTTTATTATTTTTAGAGTGAAATCTGATTTCTGTATTTAATGTGCACATATTTATTAGTTAGCATTAATAAGGGGGCTTATGCAAAACACAATTTTAGGTGGGGTTATTGGTATATATACAATTCAAATCCCAGTTTAAAATGACCACTCACTACCAAAATACAGGCAAATAGCGACTGAATTATTAGCGACGGCCTAATCAGTCACCAATTAGCGACCGACAAGCAACTTACGGGCGACGGATTGTTTCACTTAAATTTTTTATAAGTTTAGCAACGGATCAGCGACCATTTAGCGACGGAGTATGTCAACCGACTGATTAGCGACAGATATATATGTCGCTAAGCTGTTGTAAATGTCGACATTTCTATGTAGCGACGTCCTAGCGACGGCAAATATCCGTCGCTAAGTTGCTGTGAAAATTTGAAAGTTACTTAAATTTTAAAAATTTTCCAATCTCTCTCTCACTCTCAAAATCCTTCTCTCTCTTCCCCTCTCCCCCCCCGACCAACAATCACCACCCCCGATTGCGGCCCCCTCGGGCGACCCCCCTCCGACGGCCCCCTTCGGCGCCCTCCCCCACTCTGGCCCCCTCCCTCTTCTCCTCCTCTGATTGAACCACCTAACCACCTCCCTCCGACGTGCTCCCCCACTCCGTCCCTCCCCTCTTCTCCTCCATCGAAACCCCGTACACCCTCCATCTACTCCTCCTTCGTCGTGCTCCCCCACTCCGTCCCCCTTCCAGCGACCACCCCCTCCGGCGTCCCTGTAGTGCCCCGTCCCACTCAGTCAATCGGAGGAATCAAAACGCCGATGGTGTTTAGGACTTAGCCTTGCAACAGCTTGCTCGGAGACATCGCTCGGTCAACGCGACCGCTCGCTCAGGTGGGGTAGTTTCGGTGAACTTGCCTCATCTTAGCCTTCACATAATAAATCGCATATTTTCAACTTGCACAATTAGGCTTGATAATAAAAGAGATGAATTCACATAGCTAAAGGGAATAATCCAGACGGGTTGAATTGAGTTAGAATATGGAAAGGTCCAACGGTCAGCTTAGAGTTGGTGCACGGCGTGCTTTGAAAATGACACTCGATCCTTCGTCCCGTGGCTTGGGAGAAGGAAAGTTGGTTGAGTAGGCGAAATTATGATCGTAGCCTAAGTCATAGGCGTCGCCCGCATGAATGGTTCATAAAGCATGCACGGTCCCGTCGTCCAAGGCTTGGCATAGCCTTGGCTTGCCCATGAGTTAAGTTACGTTGAGCGGCTTGTGACCTAAGTCTAGGCACCCGAGTGACTTGGTCATTAAAGTTGGATGCATGCACGGCACGATCCGTTAAGGCAACGCTTAACGCAGCCTTTGCTCGTTAAGTTGTTGCGAAGTTAAGTTAGGCAATGTTATGCCGGTCGACCTAAGACATTCCAAGTACCGTCCCGCTCTTTCGCGGTTTGTTAAAAGTTAAGTAGTCCCACGATCTCAAGGCCCGTCGACTTGGGCAGGAGTGTCGCGTAGAGCACGATTGGCTTAAGGCACGATGCACAGACTTAGTGTTTAAGGCAAGGACTACAATTGATTCAAAGTGAGTTTTGAAAAAGGACTATCAAATAGGCGTTCATGAGTTGAACCAAATGATAGGGTAACAAGGAAAGAATGCTCGCGACCGTGGGTCGTCGAGGGGTCTCAAGGAAAGAATGCTCGCGACTGTGGGTCATCGAGGGGTCTCAAGGATAGAAGTCTTAAACTTGGTTTTAAAAGAGATGGAAACATTGGAAGAGGAATGACTGTGTGAGACGTTAGTTTGTGTCGAGTCTTGCATGGTCATTGGACAACTTGTCGACAAGGGCAAAGCTTTCCTCGATCGGTAACCCTGGGCCATGGGACCGACTCGGCCTAGGAGGAAACAGGGTATAGCCGAGCTGGGAGTACGCTCCCGCTCAGGTTAGTCGGGGACTTTCAGCGGGGATCGCTACCTTGCGCTGAAAGGTATCTCGAATAGCAAAGCTATACGTCCGGGTATAGCTTGTGATGCTAGTGATTAAAGTTCATATAGGTGGGTCGGTATGGACGGCAATCCGCGTGTGTGCCTTTGGATTTAGTCTAGTAAATGTGTGTATGATTGGAACACAATGTTGGGCCTAAGATTTGGTGGCAATGTAGGCGACGTACTTCGGCACGAGATGTGGCGTCGAGTTTTATGTTGTCGACATATAAGTTGCGTAGTTATGTTTGAGTTGTCTGGAGTTTAAGTCATGAACTACCACAAGGCAAAGTCGGTCAACATAAGTTCAGTAGTCTTGATTGGGTCAGTTGGCGATAAAATAGCAAGGGCCGCGAGGCGGCGACATGGTTAAGTCAAGATTGAGTGGCGAGGCACGGCACAATGAAGAATGTGGCACGGTCACATAGAAATGGAGCCTCATCGCGTAGTTGCGTCTCTGATTTTAAGCCGTAAGGCAAACACGACTTGATAGGTTAACGTTATTGAGTTGACATTGATGTTGCAAGCACGGGATGGTCCAAAGACACAAAATAGGCAAGACGTCGGTCCAAAAACTGATCCTAAGGCAAAAGTAGAAAGACAATACAAAGGGGACTAAGCTGCACAAAGTAAATAAACGTGTCGGTTCTGTATGGGTGGGCGAGGAGCTCATTCCACCAGTAGAGTTGAGTACTGACACCCACATAGTTTTCATGTACAGGCACAGGTAGAAGCTCGTAGTGCGGAGCTCACTTGGATGCGTCGAGGCACGAAGTTCCTTGGCGATTCAAAGCGTGCGGTCGCTTGGAGTCAGACTTATATGGGACATAATGTATGGACATCACTTTCCAAAGCTTCCGCTGGCTCGAGACATGTATTGAGAGATGAGAGAGAAAGAGCTGAGTGACTTGTAATATGAGATAAGTGAGCTTGAGAGACATGTAATCTTGGCCTTGCGCCCCAGTGTAACCTTTGTTCCAATATCAATAAAAGAGTGTTTTGAAATGACTTGTGTTTTGTTCTAAATTTTTGCTGCATGTTCAATGTCTCTGTATGGGACTTCTGTGCGACGACCCAGTCGCAGCCGCTGAAATCGGCCGTTATGGAATCCGTCTTGCACGAGCGCAATCTATGCTCGTGCGACATCACGTCTTAGCGAGGACGATCGCTCCTACGGGAGCGGGGCGTGACATAATGGTATCAGTGCACGGCTTTACGTCCTTGGACTATCGATTGAATTCTTTAACTTCGATGTTTTTGCAAAACTCTGTTGCTTTCGCAAGTTGTTATCGTCGGTGCGCTCTCTCTCTAATGTCCCACGGGATGTCCATACAATATGTCTATCTATTTTGTAAAACGTAGGAGAAATTTTTTTGAAAAGAAATAAAAAGATGGTTTACGTAAGCACGGTTGGCTAAGTTGGACTGGGCATATACACCAAAGTTGTGTCGACCTTAGAAAAGTTGAGTGCGGGAATTGAATAGTATCGAGCAAGAATGAGTTGAACTCGATCGAGTAAAGTGAGATGACTATCGATAGGGGTGCTATCGAGCGACGATAACGTCGGTGCGATATAAATGAGCGTGCTTGGAATTCGAGGAATGGTTCGAATGGAAAACTTGAAGAAGTCGATTTTGATTCGAATGATAGTTGAGAAATTATTGAATGACTTCATCCCTGAGTGGTGTATGCGATAATCTCAGGGATGTCGATCGGTCGATCGAAGATTCGGGTGTCAGTGAGTCTATCAGCAAGCGTTGCACATATACAAAGCCTTAGATTGAGTGAGTTATTGTCATGAAATTTGATAAGTGGATTCGAACAACCTAGAATTGAAGCGCACGGAACGTGCACGGGATTGAGGATTTTGTGAGTATGAAACGCGAAAATTATTGTGCAGGTGGAACTGAATCGAAGAAAAGTTAAGGTGTACGAATGGATGACTTGATTGAGGAAATCGATATGGATCGTATAGAAAAAGTTAGCACGATGGGAAGATAGCGTGCATAAAAAGTAGAATTTTGAAGTTACGTAATGACTCTAAGGATTGGATTGAATGTTGCTCGATGTAGTGTCCCGCTCCTAGCGGTTCACTATGTAAGGCTTGTGGCTTGGCTAACTCGGTCGGAACCGAGTATTGGGGAAACTTACCGTCGGCATCGAATCGATCACGGACAAGTGCATAAGAACCTTTCCAATTGATGGATCGGTTTCTCTTGAAATGCGTCCAAGAGTTTTCTCTGGATGTTTTGCTGCTGGTTTTGCTGCTTGGTTTTGATGGATGCTTTTCTGAATGATTTTCGATGATTTGATTCTTGCCCTTTTTCATCGATTTACATAGCATTCATTCTTGAGAATTCTGAGAGAAGAGAACATAACGAGACGGATTATTAATCAATCTTTTGGTGCCAATGCAGACTGATGCGTGACTGAAGGCTAAGCGTGCAAGTGTTCCTCTCTCTCTCGACGATTCTCTAACTTGGTGAGTGTGGATCTCTGTGGTGGTATTGTCCCTCTCGCTATTCCTTCATGCCAACTAAATAATTGTCTTGCAACATCCGTTGATCGATATCAAGATGCTAATGCCACAAGTCAATACCACTAAGATGCTAGAGATAGAACATTGAAATGAATTGATTACACTGCAATGAACTGAACATTGAAATGATTGAATTGATGCCTAGAATGATGGTTATGAAATGCTAAGAATGATCTTGTTGCCTATTACTTCAAATATTCTATGCACACTGTGTATATCGAGTCGGACACACATTCGCCTGACCATGGACAACTTGTATACAAGGATTGAGCAATAATTTCCTCGAACGGTACAGGGGCGCCTGTACCGATTCGGCCTAGGAGGAAATAATGAAGTGCTTTGGGGAACATGAGTAATGCGAGGCATCATAGAGGCTAGCTCCCTACTGTGCTGTCATCTCATTATCTTGAAGTCCCAAATGCAAATGAATGAATGAAAAGAGTCCATATGGTTTAACAACACCAGTGGTCACATCGTGGGAATGTATGCTAATCAATGTCTTATGCAGGGGCGGTAAGTATATTATTATTATCCTGTATCTTATGCAGGAAAGCTGGATTCGGCTAATGGTAAACTAAACATGGTTTATTGAACTACCATGTCACTTGAATTGTGATTTACTCTAAATGTCGCCTGTCCCTTATAAGTTCATATCTTTAAAATGCTTGTCATTAATAAAATGTTGGTTTAGCTGAGTGGGCCAACGGGGCTCACCAGCGCATTGTTATAATGTGCTGACCCCTCCTCCACAGGTACTGGAGAAGGCTCGGGCGCACATCGCAATTAAAGCTTTCTGAACTGCTGTTTCCTTTCAAGTTGTTTTTCCTAAAGATGCACAAAGTATTGCGAAGATTTCAAAGATAGCTGCTTATATTTCAAAGTACTAAAGGGGCGTGATGTATGGAACGGGAAATTATTTCATGGCAGCCTATCAGTTGTACTTCTTTTCATGAATCAATGTAGCCGAAAAGGCATTTCAAATATTATCGAGAAAAGTTGTATTCTGACTACAATCATCAATAAAATGAATATTTTCTTCCTATTCTGCTTGCTTAATGTTTCTGCAACTGTGGCTTATTTTTCAAATGTGATGAATTGATATAAATGTGCATGTTCTAGCCTTGTACAAGTGCAACTCCAGACTTGTACGGCATCACGCCTTAGCGAGGACGATCGATTCGGCGTAAATCGAAGCAAAGCGAGCGATTTCCCGAATCGGGGCGTGACAAGTTGGTATCAGAGCTGGCTTCACTTCCTCGGATTTTAAAAATAAATGTTTCAAAAAGGAAGTCTTGATGCAAATTTTCTCGATTGATGGTGTCGATGGCGCTGGCATGAAATAATGTTCCATACAATAAGCCCATAAATATTTTATGAGTGCTAATAGAATTATTTCTTTGTTGTAGAATGACCAAGGGTGATAGCTCAAAGACGAATTCATCGTCTGACCCGATTGAGAAACTGATTAAGCAAATGGAGGCTCAGAGGAAGCAAAGCGAAGCTCAACATCGCGCGCTTCAGGAGCAGCTTCAGTATCAGTTTCAGGAGCAGCTGGATGCTCAACAAAAGCAAGTTGATAGTCTAACTCAGATTGTCATCAAGCTGTCGGCCGATTCTAATGTTTCTGCAAAGGCCGCAGCAACCGAGACCGCGGAGAATGTTATAACAGGTACGTTGCTATATAAAGGCACACCTACAAGAGTACTTTTTGATTCTGGCGCTACTCATTGCTTTATCTCTTCTGATTTTGCAACGGAAAATAAATTTTGTATGACTCAACTAAAGACAGCTTTGTGTGTTAGCACTCCTTCGGGAGTAGATATGCCTGCAACTTTGATTTGCAGGGACGGCTACATTAAAATTGGAGGCAAGACTTTATCTCTGGATGCAATTGTACTCGACATCAAAGAGTACGATATCATCTTGGGAATGGACTGGCTCAGCGCCTGTCATGCAACGATCGACTGTGCTGATAAGAGAGTTGTGTTTCGCCTAACCGGAGAAACAGAGTTCTCTTACTCGTGCGGCTCGATGTTCCAAGGACCTATGGTAATATCGGCAGTTACAGCAAGGCACATGTTGTACTCTGGGTGTGAAGGGTTCCTTGCTTCTGTTTTTGATACTCAAATGAAGGGTGTGGATTCGAATCAGACCAAAATTGTGGCAGAGTTCCCCGATGTGTTTCCGGACGAGATATCTGGGATGCCGCCGGATAGAGAAATTGAAGTCACAATTGACACATTTCCGGATACTCGTCCGATATCTAAAGCGCCGTACAGGATGGCTCCGGCAGAATTGAAGGAACTAAAGGTACAGCTACAAGAATTATTAGACCGGGGATACATTCGTCCAAGTGTATCTCCATGGGGAGCTCCAGTACTGTTTGTAAAGAAGAAGGATGGAACGATGCGGCTATGCATCGATTACAGAGAACTGAATAAGGCAACCATCCGTAACAAGTATCCTTTGCCAAGGATAGATGATCTATTCGATCAGCTACAAGGGGCGACCGTGTTTTCAAAAATTGATCTTCGTTCAGGATACCATCAGTTGAAGATCAGACCCGAAGATGTTCCTAAGTCAGCATTCCGTACGAGATACGGACACTATGAGTTTTTGGTCATGCCATTCGGCTTGACTAATGCTCCAGCAGCCTTCATGGATTTAATGAATAGAGTGTTTCGACCGTTCTTAGACAAGTTTGTTGTTGTGTTCATCGATGACATCTTGATCTACTCAAAGGATAGAGAGACTCATGTCGAGCACTTGAGAGAAGTACTTCAGACGCTGCGGGACAACCAGCTCTATGCAAAACTAAGCAAGTGCAAATTTTGGATGAACAGCGTGTCGTTCCTAGGACATGTTGTTTCGGCGGAAGGTGTTGCCGTCGACCCAAAGAAGATTGAGGCAGTGGTGGACTGGAAGCAGCCTGCATCAGCTAGTGAAATACGGAGTTTCCTTGGTTTAGCCGGGTACTACCGTAGATTTGTGAAGGACTTCTCGAGAATCGCCTCGCCTTTGACTCGTCTGACTTAGAAGGGAGTCGTATTTAAGTGGACGAACGACTGTGAGAGTAGCTTCCAAGAACTCAAGCAGCGGCTCGTCACGGCCCCAATTTTAGCACTTCCGGAAGGCTCTGAGGGATTTCAGATCTACAGTGACGCGTCGGGACTTGGTTTGGGATGTGTTCTTATGCAACATGGGAAGACCATATCTTATGCTTCGAGACAACTCAAACAGCATGAGAAGAATTACCCAACACATGATTTGGAACTGGCGGCGATTGTGTTCGCGTTGAAATTGTGGCGACACTATCTCTATGGTGTGTCCTGCGAGATCTTCACGGATCACAAAAGCCTGAAATATATATTCACACAAAAGGAATTGAATTTGAGGCAGCGGCGCTGGTTAGAATTGATCAAGGACTATGACTTGACAATCTCTTACACGCCGGGTAAAGGGAACGTGGTAGCTGATGCCTTGAGTCGGAAATTTGTGGGATCACTAGCAATAACAAAAGAGGTACTACGAGATCTTGAAGAGATGGGCATCGAGTTCAGGATCCGTCCGCAGAATGTGCAGTTGGCTCAGTTACAACTTGAGCCGAGTCTCCAGGAAAGGATTAAGTTTGCTCAGAAGGATGACCCGTTTCTGCAGAAGATACGCGAGTTGATTCTAGCAGGAAAGGCGTCGGACTTTACCGTTGAAGATGACACTATTCGTGTCAAGGGAAGATTGTGCGTCCCTAAGGACGAGAATATCAGGAAGGAAATACTGACCGAGGCTCATTTCGCGAAGTATTCCTTGCATCCGGGAGGCACGAAAATGTATAAGGATCTACGCTCAACCTTTTGGTGGCATGGTATGAAGAAGGATGTGGCGCTATTCGTGTCACAGTGCATGGATTGTCAGCGTGTAAAGGCCGAACATCAACGGCCAGGCGGAGAACTACAAAATTTGGCTATTCCACTGTGGAAGTGGGATAATATCTGTATGGATTTTATAGTTGGCTTGCCAAGAACTCAGAAGGGAAATGATGCGATTTGGGTTATCGTGGATAGATTAACCAAGTCGGCACATTTCATTCCAATAAAAGTTACATGGGGAGTAGAACAGTTGGCTCAGATCTACATAAATGAAATTGTCAGATTGCATGGGGTGCCAGCTTCTATAGTGTCGGATAGAGATGGAAGATTCTTGTCGCGATTTTGGATAAGTCTACACTCGGCAATGGGCACAAAGTTGAACTTCGGTACGGCTTACCATCCGCAGACTGATGGTCAGACAGAGAGAGTAAATCAGATCCTTGAGGATATGTTGAGATTGTGCGTGCTCGACTCGAAGACAAGTTGGGACGCGCATCTCGCACTAGCAGAATTTGCCTATAACAACAGTTATCAGGCAAGTATCCAAATGGCCCCGTACGAAGCCTTATATGGACGGAAATGTCGATCACCGATATGCTGGGATGAAGTCGGTGAACGGCAAGTGCTCGGACCAGAACTTGTGGAACAGGCCGTCGAGAGGATTCGCTTAATTCGAGAAAGACTTAGAGTTGCTCAAAGTCGACAAAAGAGTTATGCGGATGTTCATCGACGACCTTTGGAATTCACAGCAGGCGATCATGTCTTCTTGAAGGTCACACCCATACGAGGTGTGATGCGGTTTGGGATGAAAGGAAAGTTAAGCCCGAGATTCGTCGGACCATTCGAGATTTTGGAGAAGGTAGCCTCAGTGGCTTATCGACTTGCACTACCTCCGGCTCTGGCTGATGTGCACGATATCTTCCATGTATCTCAACTTCGGAAGTACGTGCATGATCCAAGTCACGTAGTGAATTTCGACCAGCTGCAGCTGAGCGCTGACCTATCCTACACTGAAGAGCCTGTCCAGATTTTGGACAGGAAAGAGAAAGTTTTGCGGAATCGGGCAGTGTCTCTAGTCAACGTGCTGTGGCGGAACCATGCTGTCGAGGAGTCGACATGGGAATTAGAGGAAGAGATGCGAGTGAAGTACCCCTCGTTGTTTGATAATTTTGAGGTAGGACCTTTGCTTTAAGTTTCGAGGACGAAACTTTTTCTTAGTGGTATATTATGTAGTGTCCCGCTCCTAGCGGTTCACTATGTAAGGCTTGTGGCTTGGCTAACTCGGTCGGAACCGAGTATTGGGGAAACTTACCGTCGGCATCGAATCGATCACGGACAAGTGCATAAGAACCTTTCCAATTGATGGATCGGTTTCTCTTGAAATGCGTCCAAGAGTTTTCTCTGGATGTTTTGCTGCTGGTTTTGCTGCTTGGTTTTGATGGATGCTTTTCTGAATGATTTTCGATGATTTGATTCTTGCCCTTTTTCACCGATTTACATAGCATTCATTCTTGAGAATTCTGAGAGAAGAGAACATAATGAGACGGATTATTAATCAATCTTTTGGTGCCAATGCAGACTGACGTGTGACTGAAGGCTAAGCGTGCAAGTGTTCCTCTCTCTCTCGACGATTCTCTAACTTGGTGAGTGTGGATCTCTGTGGTGGTATTGTCCCTCTCGCTATTCCTTCATGCCAACTAAATAATTGTCTTGCAACATCCGTTGATCGATATCAAGATGCTAATGCCACAAGTCAATACCACTAAGATGCTAGAGATAGAACATTAAAATGAATTGATTACACTGCAATGAACTGAACATTGAAATGATTGAATTGATGCCTAGAATGATGGTTATGAAATGCTAAGAATGATCTTGTTGCCTATTACTTCAAATATTCTATGCACACTGTGTATATCGAGTCGGACACACATTCGCCTGACCATGGACAACTTGTATACAAGGATTGAGCAATAATTTCCTCGAACGGTACAGGGGCGCCTGTACCGATTCGGCCTAGGAGGAAATAATGAAGTGCTTTGGGGAACATGAGTAATGCGAGGCATCATAGAGGCTAGCTCCCTACTGTGCTGTCATCTCATTATCTTGAAGTCCCAAATGCAAATGAATGAATGAAAAGAGTCCATATGGTTTAACAACACCAGTGGTCACATCGTGGGAATGTATGCTAATCAATGTCTTATGCAGGGGCGGTAAGTATATTATTATTATCCTGTATCTTATGCAGGAAAGCTGGATTCGGCTAATGGTAAACTAAACATGGTTTATTGAACTACCATGTCACTTGAATTGTGATTTACTCTAAATGTTGCCTGTCCCTTATAAGTTCATATCTTTAAAATGCTTGTCATTAATAAAATGTTGGTTTAGCTGAGTGGGCCAACGGGGCTCACCAGCGCATTGTTATAATGTGCTGACCCCTCCTCCACAGGTACTGGAGAAGGCTCGGGCGCACATCGCAATTAAAGCTTTCTGAACTGCTGTTTCCTTTCAAGTTGTTTTTCCTAAAGACGCACAAAGTATTGCGGAGATTTCAAAGATAGCTGCTTATATTTCAAAGTACTAAAGGGGCGTGATGTATGGAACGGAAAATTATTTCATGGCAGCCTATCAGTTGTACTTCTTTTCATGAATCAATGTAGCCGAAAAGGCATTTCAAATATTATCGAGAAAAGTTGTATTCTGACTACAATCATCAATAAAATGAATATTTTCTTCCTATTCTGCTTGCTTAATGTTTCCGCAACTGTGGCTTATTTTTCAAATGTGATGAATTGATATAAATGTGCATGTTCTAGCCTTGTACAAGTGCAACTCCAGACTTGTACGGCATCACGCCTTAGCGAGGACGATCGATTCGGCGTGAATCGAAGCAAAGCGAGCGATTCCCCGAATCGGGGCGTGATACTCGATGTTTTGAGTTAGCAAAGGATTGATGCGAATTAAGAAAATACGTTGGTTGATAACTCAAGATAGATGGATGAACAAATCACAAATTTGGGTTTGAGGAACTTGATGTTGGGAATGATTCGAGGGATGATGCTCGAACTTGAATTTGAATGTTGAGGAGATTATCCAGTCGGATGATAGCATCATTCGCATGACTCAAAATTGGTTGCAAAGAAAGATCATCAGGTTACACATATCGTCGATGGTATTGAGGCGTATCAAAGATGGATATGCGATAACTCGGGGGTACTCTGACTCGGCGAATGACGATCGTGCAAGTGTTATTGTTCGGTTGGATGCGATACTTAGGATTTTGATTGAGATGAATGTTGGATGAAAATGATAGTGTCTTGATGGTTATGTTGATAGCCACAACGTCGACAATCTAGTCTTGTGCGAGCGCAACTTTAGCCTCACACATGCATTGCATCGGATTTGGGGCGATCGTTCCGCGTGAGCGTTGACATGGTGATTCATGTCGCGGGAATGATCGAACTCGAAAAATCAGGATGCGGCAACTTTGATTGTCTCGACTTGTCGGTTTGATACGAAAAAAATTTAAGGATGTTAGGACTTACGATTGATGAATGAAATAAATTGGAGGATTGAGTAGGTCCAATCCGCGCATCGAGAATGAATTAGTCTAGACTTAAACAAGAGTTACGTCCCGATGAGGATGATTATCCCGCGGGAGCGTGCATGGTGATTCATGCCTACCGTGGATAATCTGACTCGTGTGAGATCGGGGTGCAATATATTGTTAAGTCAGACGACCTAGTGATCGATTAACGTGAATTGGAATAGATGATTTCGGAAGTATGGAATATGAAATTTTGGTTTAGCGGCGAATTGTGTCGTAGTGTGCTTGACTGGGAGAGATTGATAGGCGGATTATGTCGAACGTGTTCGAAGAAATAGACTATGCAAAATGGCTTGATGAACGAGTGATATCGATGCATCAAGGAATTGGTTGAAACGTGAGTTATCGTAGAATGGCTTTGCTGAATGACTCGGACCCCGTGCGACGAATATTGGGACGTACGTAGGGAATCGATGCTCGATGTTTAGAAATCGAAGTGATGCGAGCTTGGGTAGAAAACCCCGTACCATCGATTTGGTTTGACCTTAGGATGGGGTCAGTGTTGATATTATTGTTTGGGAACTATGATTCCAGTACTGACGAAAAGACATAGCCTAGCATTTAGGAAGACGTCCGAGTGCGAAGTGGTAGAATTTGTGGAGGCACCACTCGCGAGTATCGGTTGACATACATGTATATCAGGGACGCTCGAATATGTGCATGATCCGACTCGAGTGGTGATGGTAGATTCTCTATTACGAGGCTTGACTGAAATGCATGTATTTTGGGGCCGCCTAAAATATGTGCATAATCCAACTAAGTGATACGTTGAATCAAGTGAGACTTGAGGAACGAGAAAGTGTCGAGGAGTTTGAGATCATGAGTTTTGAAAAAAAGATTAAGGATAGCACGAGCGTGGCTCGGATTTGAGGAATGCATAGAAGAAATGTGTGCGACAAACGTAGGATGTTGAAGCAAAGTTATATGTCGATAAGTGTACTCAGTAAGTTTCGAGGACGAAACTTTTTCTGAGTAGTGTATGATGTAGTGCCCCATCCCGCTCAGTCAATCGGAGGAATCGAAACGTCGACGGCGTTCAGGACTTAGCCTTGCAACGGCTTGCTCGGAGACATCGCTTGGTCAACGCGACCGCTCGTTCGGGTGGGGTAGTTTCGGTAAACTTGCCTCATCTTAGCCTTTACATAATAAATCGCATGTTTTCAACTTGCACAAGTAGGATTGATAATAAAAGAGGCAAATTCACATAGCTAAAGGGAATAATCCCGACGGGTCGAATTGAGTTAGAATATGGAAAGGTCCAACGGTCGGCTTAGAGTTGGTTCACAGCGTGCTTTGAAAATGACACTCGATCCTTCGTCCCGTGGCTTGGGAGAAGGAAAGTTGGTTGAGTAGGCGTCGCCCGCATGAATGCTTTATAAAGCATGCATGGTCCCGTCGTCCAAGGCTTGGCATAGCCTTGGCTTGCCCATGAGTTAAGTTACGTTGAGCGGCTTGTGACCTAAGTCTAGGCACCCGAGTGACTTGGTCGTTAAAGTTGGATGCGTGCACGGCACGATCCGTTAAGGCAACGCTTGACGCAGCCTTTGCTCGTTAAGTTGTTACGAAGTTAAGTTAGGCAAATTTATACCAGTCGGCCTAAGACATTACAAGTACCGTCCCTCTCTTTTGCAGTTTATCAAAAGTTAAGTAGTCCCACGATCTCAAGGCACGTCGACTTGGACAGGAGTATCACGTAGAGCATGATTGGCTTAAGGCACGATACACGGACTTAGTATTTAAGGCAAGGACTATAATTGATTCAAAGTGAGTTTTGAGAAAGGACTATCAAATAGGCGTTCATGAGTTGAACCAAATGATAGGGTAACAAGAAAAGGATGCTCGTGACACCATGGGTCGTCGAGGGGTCTCAAGGAAAGAATGCTCGCGACCGTGGGTCGTCGAGGGGTCTCAAGGATAGAAGTCTTGAACTTGGTTTTGAAAGAGATGGTAACATTGGAAGAGGAATGACTGTGTGAGACGTCAGTTTGTGTCGAGTCTTGCATGGTTATTGGACAACTTGTCGACAAGGGCAAAGCTTTCCTCGAGCGGCAATCCTGGGCCATGGGACCGACTCGGCCTAGAAGGAAACGGGTATAGCCAAGCTGGGAGTACGCTCCCGCTCAGGTTAGTCGGGGACTTTCAGCGGGGATCGCTACCTTGCGCTGAAAGGTATCTCGAATAACAATGCTATACATCCAGGTATAGCTTGTGATGCTAGTGACTAAAGTTCATATAGGTGGTCGGCACGGGCGGCAAATCTGCGTGTATGCCTTTGGATTTAGTCTAGTGAATGTGTGTATGATTGGAACACAATATTGGGCCTAAGATTTGGTGGCAACGTAGGCGACGTGCTTCGGCACGAGATGTGTCATCGAGTTTTATGTTGTCGGCATATAAGTTGCATAGTTATGTTTGAGTTGTTTGGAGTTTAAGTCATGAACCGCCGCAAGGTAAAGTCGGTCAACACAAGTTCAGTAGTCTTGATTAGGTCAGTTGGTGATAAAATAGCAAGGGCCGCGAGGCGGCGACATGGTTAAGTCAAGATTGAGTGGCGAGGTACGACACAATGAAGAAGGTGGCACGGTCATATGAAAATGGAGCCTCATCGCATATTTGCGTCTCTGATTTTAAGCCGTAAGGCAAACACGACTTGATAGGTTAACGTTATTGAGTTAACATTGATGTTGCAAGCACGGGATGGTCTAAAGACACAAAATAGGCAAGACGTCGGTCCAAAAACTGATCCTAAGGCAATAGTAGAAAGATAATACAAAGGGGACTAAGCTGCACAAAGTAAATAAACGTGTCGGTTTTGTATGGGTGGGCGAGGAGCTCATTCCACCAGTACAGTTGAGTACCGACACCCACATAGTTTTCATGTACAGGCACAGGTAGAAGCTCGTGGTACGGAGCTCGCTTGGATGCGTCGAGGCACGGAGTTCCTTGGAAATTCGAAGCGTGCGGCCGCTTGGAGTCAGACTTATACGGGACATAATGTATCGACATCGCCTTCCAAAGCTTTCGCTGGCTCGAGACATGTATTGAGAGATGAGAGAGAGCTGAGTGACTTGTAATGTGAGATGAGTGAGCTTGAGTAAGCTTAAAAAAATTATAATCTTGGCCTTGCGCCCCAGTGTAACCTTTGTTCCAATATCAATAAAAGAGTGTTTTGAAATGACTTGTGTTTTGTTCTAAATTTTTGCTGCATGTTCAATGTCTCTGCATGGGACTTCTGTGCGACGACCCTGTCGCAGCCGCTGAAATCGGCCGTTATGGAACCCGCCTTGCACGAGCGCAATCTAGGCTCGTACGGCATCACGCCTTAGCTAGGACGATCGCTCCTACGGGAGCGGGGCGTGACAGTCCCCCCCTCCGGCGCCCCCACTCTGACGTCCCCCCTTCTCCGAAATCCTCTCCATGACCAACCTCTTCAAGGTCCGAAACCCTAAACCCTAATTTGCATTTATTTTTATTTATGCTTTGTTTGTGTTTTCTCAACATGTTCTAGGGTTTCAATTTCAATTTCGCGTTTGAAATTTATCGGTATAGTAGTGGGTATAGTAAATAAATAAAAATTTATCGGTATAATAGTTTAAGAAATTTGACGGGACACGGACACAAAATAAATAGGTTTGTTTTATGAGATATATACTTGAGTATCAATTTGATACTTGAGTATCAACGTGATACCTAATTATACTAGGTTTGTTATGAGTGAATGTACGTGAGGGGTACGTCATACCAAGTTATACTAGGTTTGTTTTATGATACCAAGTATTATGTAGCATCTTAATTCTTGGTGCAGAATCATTCACGTGGATTAGAAAAATGAGTCGATACTTACTTGACCGTTCGTGGATATACAATCAGCAACATGAGAGTATGATTGGCTTGACGGACAATTTCAAGTGGGTCCTAAACCCTAATTATGTATAATCGGCAACATGAGATATATAGTTTCAGAAATTTGACGGGACACGGGACATGGACCCTAAACCCTAATTAATTGATCAATGCGATATATACTTGAGTGTCAATTTGATACTTGAGTATCAACGTGATACCTAATTATACTAGGTTTGTTTTATGAGTGAATGTACGTGAGGGGTACATCATACCAAGTTATACTAGGTTTGTTTTATGATACCAAGTGATATATAGTATCTTAATTCTTGGTGCAGAATCATTCAGGTGGATTAGAACAAT
>JANAVB010007800.1:2072989-2075489 GCA_029216955.1 Iris pallida
ATAGATACTAGAGAGTTCGTATTTCTTTTTCCTTCAGTTATTTCCTTCCTGTTAAATCTGTTATTTTAAGGGTTGTGACTGATAGGACAAATACGTACGCTTTATTCCATAGTCAACTTGTTTGAATCTCTAGAAGCCCATGAATTTTACAGATATAGTTAAAAAGGAATGTTAGTTAACTCATAATGGCAGGACAGCAGCGCACTGTCGCTATTTTTTTTGAATTGTGAAGACTACGGATTCACTGTAGCCAGCAGCGCACTGGCGAGGCACGACTCCTAGAGTTGAAATTAGTTTAGGAAAATAGTGGTTATAGAGTATTACTAAAACTATAGCTAGTGGTCCTCTTTGATCATAGTTACCCTTGTGTCAATATAAGGTAGAGTATCGGATAAGCATATCACATCTGAATCACGAAACCAAGGGTTTACCACAGCCAGAGTATACGTGCAGGGCATAATCCTCGGTGAAATGATTTCAGACATGATTACAAGTTTAGGACACTATGGAGGATAGGACAATGCCATGTATGTCCCTTAAGATCCAAAGCCAATATTAGTGGAAGTTTTGTAAGTTGGGTAGCGTGTCCCCCAACCTAGTATTCCGTGGTCCTTATGATCTACTGACGAGGTAATTGACGGACACTAATAGGTTACCTGGAATATAGAATTTAGAGGTCCATAACCCATTAGTCTACCAAGGCATTATGGATGAGAAGATAGTAGGATGACCGTGTAAGCAAGAACACCGGGTAAGGTTTTGATCCTTCTAAAACTCGAACTACTTGTGTCTCCTTTCAAAAAAAATCTTGTATACTTGTATTTTTGACTATCTTGACCAATGATGCTATTACAGCCTAATTTTGCAAGCTAACTCTTTTTATCGAGCTTGATTCAAGACGTATGTTTATTGGGGACGCCCACTAACATATTGTCTAATCAAAATCGATGTATTACGGTCTGATCAACCGTAGTGCACTCGGTTCGCCCTCCCTCTAATTTACCTACGTGGATTGAGGTGTAGATGTCTCTAGGGCCTCATCCGCAACTACATTGACAATTTCTCTTGAGTTATACATTCGCCTTTGAATCACGCAATTGTAATCAGTGACATCTCCCTTGAACTCTTATTGTTTTTGTCTTTCGCTGATTTGGAAAGACGAAGGCTCATAATTGGTAGAGAGATACAGAGTATCCCCCATGGCTATGATAGTTGTGTACACAAGTGTAGTTGCCATCAGCCAGCCATGTGACTAGAATCTTGCCTTGAGTTACTCATTCTCCTCTCGACCCCCAAACTGTTATTGGGACCCTCTAGCCATTTGAATTTGAGAACGATTAGGGTTTTACCCTTAGTCAAAATGCCAACCTAGGAGACCATCTCTTCACAAGAAACCAAATGTTGTGAGTCTCTAATCATTTGCTTGAAGGTTGCTTTAACTAGCAACTCTTAAGCCTTAACCCAACCCTTCCTCGACCAAATCCTACAGTCAGTCATGAGATGAATAGACAAGGGTAAGGACAATCATTTACCATGACTATGATAGGCACTCATTCCGAGATTGGTTTCCAACAAGTATTGCCCTAGTTATGTAAATTTTATTATTAAGACCTAACTAGTATAGGAACACCACAGTCACTAGCTTATCAATACCATAGCTTGCATACCCTGTCATATTATGATCTACCAGTTGTCAATAGCAATACACGATCATTACAACTCTTGTGACGATAGACTGGCAGGTTGACACAAATAAAAATTTACGACTCAGTTGTTAGAGATCCCTTCATGGGATGTGCCTTAGAGTTGGTTACCCCGTCGACAACTCTTGTATACTGTGGGTGAGTAGACCATTCTATTTTATTGACCATGTGTCATTGTACACACTCATTTTCCATTTGTTGAGGAACGATCCTTGAGTTGACTTATATCTACCGTATTCCGTTACGTCGTGCCTTATTCTCTATTAACAAGAGTCGAGGTACGATACCCGGACTTTGGAATTCTTTTGACCTCATTATCCCTAAGACCATGTCCTAACTTCTAAGATGGGTAGACTGTAAGCCTTCTAAAATTTTAGGATATATGAGGAGTTCCGATTGATTAGAATGATTTCATTAGGATGGTAATTATTGCCCCATATACTTTCACTTTCCATTTAGAGCATTTTGTTTCTGGTTGTGTCATTAATATTCGGAGCACGAGACCAGTTGTTACCTTCTAACAAATTTCATATGCAAGATCTAGACAAGTCCACCTTCATCTAGGCATATCATGTCCCACTCAAACACGTCCCCTTGTACCCTATTTGTACGATACAACTTCCAGGTAAAAAGGACTAGCTATAACCCTTACCATAATACCGTTGTACTTCCCGATTTCCACTAGAGTCTCAACCTTGACTAAATTATCCGACCCAATATATGGTTGTGGTCTACTCGAAGCCCACTACGCACATGACACTAGTGTGCCACTCAATTGTGTCATCTCGTGCTACTTA